>CM026553.1:13320988-13325988 GCA_015143295.1 Tetracentron sinense | reverse complement strand
GATGATTTCTCTTGCTTTAATTGGTTCTTCCCTTTAAAGCTTAAGTCAAATTTTTTTAACATTTTTTTCCAATTTCACCGGTATGTCATTAATCAATTTGACTGTAAAATCAAATCTTTTCAATGTGATGGAGGAACGGAATTCACCAACCACCGTTTTACTTCTTTTCTACGTAAGTGTGGTATTGTGCAACGCATAGCTTGTCCTTATACACCTAATCAGAATGGTATTGCGGAGAGAAAACATCGCCACATCACATAAACCGGTCTCACTATAATGTTTCATTCGCATGTACCTCTTCATCTTTGGGTTGAGTCCTTCTCCACGGCGTGCTATCTCATCAACCGACTCCCATCACCCGTTCTTGATGGCAAGACTCCTCATGAAATTCTATGTGGTAAAATTCCTTCTTAATCTTTACTTCGTATATTTGGTTGTCTTTGTTTTCCCTTTCTACGTGAGTATATGCCCAATAAATTATCACCTCGCTCTTTTCCTTGTGTTTTTATTGGCTATAGTCTTCTTAATAAGGGTTTTCGTTGCTTAGATAAGAAAACTAACCGGGTCTATATATCTCGCCATGATCAATTTTTTGAGGATTATTTTCCGTATGCTACCTCCCCTATTCCTTCTTCGGTTGGCATTGATTATGTCACTTTTACTGACACTTGTGATAGTTTTTGTAGAGCCCCGGAACTTTTTTCCATTCATTGGGACCCGTGCCAAGGCATGAAGCCTTTGTAATCTTCCATTTCTATGGAATGAGAAATTTTGAACAACTTAAGTGTTAAAAGGTAGCGTTCACAAGTCGGATGTGTCGAAAAACCCGAGTTTCTGAATCTCATTTGCGGATCAGTCAACTTCAGGGGCAATTTAGTCAATAAATAAAGTAGAAATTAGAAATTCTGAAACATCAAGAATGTTCCTTTTTGAAAGATGAACCCAACGCAAGTTGAATCGTCAAAATCGGACAAACGAGTTGAAAGTTATAGCCAAATTACCAAAGTGTGGAAAAATTGGAGAAAAACAACAAAATCTGAAGGATGCAATCGATCGCAAGTCAGGTGCGATCGATCGCATATAGGCGAAATGGGTCCCAAACTCTCGGGGCCATATGCGATAGATGGATCCCCAGGTGCGATAGATCGCAGGGATCTGCGATCGATCGCAAGAGTGTGCGATCGATCGCATGCAGAGGGAAATCAGACCAGAATTGTTCGGGTTCATGTGCGATTGATCGCATCCAGGTGTGATCGATCGCAAGGACCTGCGATCGATCGCAGATAAGTGTGCGATCGATCGCATGCGGTAGCAGATTCCGAAATTGAGGGTTTTAACTCTTGATCTATTTGAGGGTTTTCATTTTGGGGTTTTGCTAACCTAGAGGAGAGGAAGAGAAGGGAGAGGAAAAAGGGGGTTTCCAAGAGGGTTTTGGATTGGAGTGAAGGATTAACTCCACTCTTCTTCCCCAAAATCTCAAGGTCTTCCTAATCCAAGCTCAAGCACCCTGTGGAGTTCTCCTCCAAGCTAGGTAACGCCTTCCACGAGCTACTTCGAGGGTTTTCTTCGCTCTATTGAGGTCGGTGCCCTACACTTCCCTCCTAGTTCATAGTCTCTTTTATTTTATATTTTCCCCAAGTTTCTAAGCAAGATAATGTGGGATGAATGGATGGTGGTGTGGATGTGAATGGGCGATTCGATGCCGTGTGGTTGTTGTAATGGAGGAAATGGGGAGGGCATTGTACCAATAATGAATACACGTGTGTGGTGATCGTTAACCCAACTAGAAATTTAAGATTTAGGCTTAACCAAAATACACAGATCATGTGTTTGATGAAATGCATCAATGGAGAAAATGATGATGTGTAGTGGAAATTGCATGTTTAAATGTTTATGGGATTGCTAGGGCTTATGATAGTGTGCTTACTTGCTTTCCCTAAAATTTGAATGAATGATTTCTTGCTCAAATTTTGATGTTTTATGTATTGTGAAATCCCCAAATTGTCATATTTAATTTCAAATGAAAGTATGTACATGATTCCACGAGCACAGCATGCATGACATGTTTTATCGGTATTCTTAAGAACGAGACTTAGAGGTGGGACATATCCTACGGTATGTTTCACTTCGCTTTTGACAAGAGGACAAGAACAAGCATCTCTTAGGAGGGAGTTTACACTTCCCTCCCTTCCATGAGGGGTCTCCCCTCACTCACAAGTGCATTGCATTAAAGAAGGGTCTCTCTTCCCTCTCAAGGCATATCATGAAAGAAGCGCCTCCCTTCCCTCTCAAGGCATCTCACAAGCACATCTCACAAGTACATGAGCATGTTGAACTCCCAAGCAAGCACGCATAACAAGCATGGTACACGCATGACACGGATGACATGACACGACACGACAAAACAAGACACATGACAAGACAAGTTTTTAAGCACGAAAAGGATGTTTTAAGTCTAGTCAAGTGCACGATGTTTTTCAAGGATATTATCGGCTTTTACGAAATGCAAGCATGATTATCAACTGCTTTACTATTGCGTGATAATATTAATTGTTTCTACTTTATATCTGTGAACTGCTTCCTGCTTTCCATATAGTTATTGTTTGCTATGACTGTTGGTTTGTATTTGGTACACGCTGAGTATTCCATGCTCAGCCGTACGTTTATGTCGGGAGGTTCTGAGGGAGCTGCTGCTCCATTCGATCTCTATGCTCCTGGCCCATGGGTGGAGGAGTAGTACGTTGAGGAGCCTATGGAGGAACCTTAGGCCCTGAGGGTTACTATTAGGTGGTGGTAGATTCTGAGTGGATAGCTGTGGGTGAGTTGAGAGAGACGTATTCATGTATTTTGGCGGGCCTATCCGCACTTTCTTTGTTTGACTTCTTTTGTATCAAACTTGGATCACGTATGTATATACATAGAGGTTTGTTAGTCTTCCGCTGTGCTTTATAGTTTACGTTTCCGCTATTATTGTCCTCTATTGTGTACGCTCTAGGTCTGTTGCAGGTTATTTTGATCAAGTAAGTCACGTAAGTCATGATGAGTCGTCCAAGATTCACTGTAACTCCTAGGGTGGGTTTTGGGTCGCGACAAAGGTGGTATCAGAGCTTAGGCTTTAGGTCCTTAGGCTCACTTAGAATCTGGTACCTCGGCTTGACAAGAGCATATGTTAGAAAACAAGTTAGGAAGGAAGTAAGTCGGAAGAGAGTCTTGATCCAAGTGTAGGACTAAATTTTAGTCTTAGTCCAAAATGGTTGCTCTAACCAAGTGCGTGTCTAGAAACGCTAGAAACTTTGCCATGTATTGGGACCCGTGCCAAGGCATGAAGCCTTTGTAATCTTCCATTTCTATGGAATGAGAAATTTTGAACAACTTAAGTGTTAAATGGTAGCGTTCCCAAGTCGGATGTGTCGAAAAACCCGAGTTTCTGAATCTCATTTGCGGATCAGTCAACTTCAGGGGCAATTTAGTCAATAAATAAAGTAGAAATTGGAAATTCTGAAACGTCAGGAATGTTCCTTTTCGAAAGACGAACCCAACGCAAGTTGAATCGTCAAAATCGGACAAACGAGTTGAAAGTTATAGTCAAATTACCAAAGTGTGGAAAAATTGGAGAAAAACAACAAAATCTGAAGGATGCAATCGATCGCAAGTCAGGTGCGATCGATCGCATATAGGCGAAATGGGTCCCAAACTCTCGGGGCCATATGCGATAGATGGATCCCCAGGTGCGATAGATCGCAGGGATCTGCGATCGATCGCAAGAGTGTGTGATCGATCGCATGCAGAGGGAAATCAGACCAGAATTGTTCGGGTTTATGTGCGATAGATCGCATCTAGGTGCGATCGATCGCAAGGACCTGCGATCGATCGCAGATAAGTGTGCGATCGATCGCATGCGGTAGCAGATTCCGAAATTGAGGGTTTTAACCCTTGATCTTTTGAGGGTTTTCATTTGGGGCTTTTGCTAACCTAGAGGAGAGGAGAAGGGAGAGGAAAAAGAGGGTTTCCAAGAGGGTTTTGGATTGGAGTGAAGGATTAACTCCACTCTTCTTCCCCAAAATCTCAAGGTCTTCCTAATCCAAGCTCAAGCACCCCATGGAGTTCTCCTCCAAGCTAGGCAATGCCTTCCACGAGCTACTTCGAGGGCTTTCTTCGCTCTATTGAGGTCGGTACCCTACACTACCCTCCTAGTTCATAGTCTGTTTTATTTTATATTTTCTCTAAATTCCTAAGCAAGATAATGTGGCATGAATGGATGAATGGATGGTGGTGTGGATGTGAATGGGCGATTCGATGCCGTGTGGTTGTTGTAATGAATGAAATGGGGAGGGCATTGTACCAATAATGAATACACATGTGTGTGGTGATCATTAACCCACCTAGAAATTTAAGATTTAGGCTTAACCAAAATACACATACCATGTGTTTGATGAAATGCATCAATGGAGAAAATGATGATGTGTAGTGGAAATTGCATGTTTAAATGTTTATGGGATTGTTAGGGCTTATGATAGTGTGCTTACTTGCTTTCCCTAAAATTTGAATGAATGATTTCTTGCTCAAATTTTGATGTTTTATGTATTGTGAAATCCCCAAATTGTCATATTTAATTTCAAATGAAAGTATGTACACGATTCCACGAGCACGGCATGCATGACATGTTTTATCGGTATTCTTAAGAAGGAGACTTAGAGGTGGGACATATCCTACGGTATGTTTCACTTCGCTTTTGACAAGAGGACACGAACAAGCATTTCTTAGGAGGGAGTTTACACTTCCCTCCCTTCCATGAGGGGTCTCCCCTCACTCACAAGTGCATTGCATTAAAGAAGGGCCTCCCTTCCTTCTCAAGGCATATCATGAAAAAAAGGCCTCCCTTCCCTCTCAAGGCATCTCACAAGCGCTTCTCACAAGTAAATGAGCATATTGAACTCCCAAGCAAGCACGTATGACAAGCATGGTACAACGCATGACACGCATGATACAAGCATGACACG
>CM026553.1:13123488-13313488 GCA_015143295.1 Tetracentron sinense | reverse complement strand
TGATGTTTTCACAAAAGCGGTGGCCAAATTTCAGTTTTTATTGGATCGTGGCAAGTTGTGCGTTTTTCCTCTTTCTACCACGCCAACTTTGGGGGGGGGGGGGATATTAGAGGACAATCTGATTCCTCTAATTATGACCAAGATATTAGTGATTCTCCATAATTGTAGCAGTTTGTTTTCCTCGTATATTTGTTTCCATATTTGTAATTGTATAGCTACCATATATCCTCTGTCTATAAATGAATATCTCCTCACAGCATATTGGCTTGAGGCATTTCCTTTACACTAACTATCATTTTCTCCTGACAAAGAGAGTGATCAGCATGGCTCTGTAGATAAACCATCCTTCACAACTTGACTGAACTTCTCAAACCAAGCTCGGGGGGACTGCTTCAGTCCATAAATTGATTTCTTCAGCTTGTAAACCTTTCCTTCACTGTTAGGAAGCTTGAAACCAGGAGGAGGAGACGTATACACTTCTTCTCATAGATCTCAATGGAGGAATGCATTTTTTTTTATGTCTAACTGATGTAGAGGCCACGAGTGATTAGCTGCTAAAGAGAAGAGAACTCGTATGAAGTTCATTTTTGCAAGAAGTGCAAATGTCTCCTAATAGTCTATCCTATATGTTTGAGTGTACTCTTTAACTACAATCTTGCCTTGTACCTCTCAATCGATTCATCTACCTTATGTTTCACGGTGAACACCCATTTGTAACCTCCTGAAACTTAGAAGGTAAAGACACAAAAGAAACAGAGAACAAAAGCCAAGTAGGAGGGTGACAGAGAGGTATACGAGATGAAATTAGAGATAGGATGAATCGTATACTGACGTTTCCCTTTGCGAGGACAATGTAAGCAATATCATTATTAATATCAGGAATAGAAATAGAAACCACAGGATGCAATGGAACAATGTTACCTGGTTCAGAGGAGTCAGAATTCGGAGATGGCCTTATAACAATGGTCCCCTCCTTTTCATGTCTATTATACACCCGTAGGTCCTTCTTAGTAGTAGTCTCAGTAGGAGCAACAGAATCAGATTGGATAACATCAGGGACCAACGTCGGAAGGGGAATCAAATGCAAACTCTCTTCCAACAATGAACTATGCTCGTCCTGAAGAGAGGTCGGGGAATGAGGGAAAAGCAGAACACTTTAAAAAAAAGGTGACATCCATGGTAACAAACCATTTACCCGACACGGGATCAAAACATTTCCATCCGTTTTGTGTAGAGGAATACCCCAAGAGGACACCCCGAATGGATTTTGGATCCAATTTGGTTCGATGAGAACCCAAAATATGAATGAAGTAGACACACCCAAAGACACATGTGGGGATAATAAACAGAGGCTGGTCTGGACAGAGTAGTCGATATGGAGACTTTAACTTCAGTACCCGAGATGACATGCGATTAATGAAGTAGGTAGATGTGTGCACTGCTTCGGCTTAAAACTTCTTTCGAGTATTTATTCTCTTTAGTAAGCTGCGAGCCACCTCCAAAAGATGGCGGTTCTTACGCTCGGCCACCCCATTTTGTTTTGGAGTATAAGGACATGTGCTCTGATGGATCATTCTATGATCGGCCAAATATTGCCATAAGTTGCCCTCAAGGTATTCCTTCACATTATCGGATTTGAAAATTTTAATTTGCTTCTCAAATTGAGTCAACACCTTCTTGTGAAACCTCTTGATGAGGTCTGGGACTTTTGCACGAGGCTTCATCAAGTAAATCCAGGTATGACGGGAGAAGTCATCCACAAAAGAAATAAAAAAATGATAACTATGCATAGATAAAACATGGGTACGACCCCATACATCAGAATGAATCAACTAAAATGGAGACACACTTTTATTCATACTTGGAGAAAAAGTAGTTCTACAATGTTTGGAGAGTTCACACACTTCACACTATAGACTATGATCAGGAACAAACTTAAACAGGTTCGGAAAGACCAACTGCAAAGACTTAAAAGACAAAATGACCAAGATGACTGTCCACAATCTGATTTGGGCATCATTATTACTACTACTAAGACTACTACTAATCTGTAATACTGAAGGAGAACCATCCACATCTAGGAGATAGAGGCCATTTATCAAGCCCCGAAACCCTTACACATAATATATCTTATATTGTATAAGTTTTCGAAGCGTCAACCTGGGACAAACCCCAATAGTGAATGCATTTTATAAACATATAAAACCATTCTAGATGTATAAACATAAAGAGCATAACCAACAAGTTTAAACAAGTATGAAGTGTATCTAAGTTCTCAACAAGTTCCTCTCTCTACAATTACTCACTCTCAAAAAGTGACAAACAGAATGTTCTTCAAAGTTATTGGCTCCTCAAGAGGCTCCTATAGACCCTTAGGTATCTCCTGAAATAGTCAACATAGCAAGAGTGAATACAAAGCTCAGCAAATGAACAAATACAACACACGCAACACATGCAACCATAAGATATTACTGCATTTTACTCATCATGCAATTAATGACAACGCAAGTCAATTCATTTCTTCTTTTGAATTACTTGGTTCACATCCGACAGCCCTTGACACACCTTTGAATAACATCCTATTCCTCCATGGCAGCCCCCTTGGCATCGCCTCACGGCACAATTAAAGATCTCAGATCTGTTCCTACTTTTGGTGGCAATCTTTTACAGACCTCAAGGATACCGATGGAATAACACACTTGTTCCTACTTTTGGTGGCCCATGGCAGACTTCAAGGAGCCAGATGGAATTGTACGATGGGATTTGATCTTATGATGGACTTGTCTGAAGATGAAATTTTTTCTTATATTTGGTCCAAGTGCATTAATGAAGTTGATAGCGATTATCTTTTACAAGATGGCTTTCTATTTAAGGAAAGTCAACTATGTGTTGTGGTTTGTTCATTACGAGAAAGCATCATTCCTGAACTTCATGGTGGTGTTCTTGGAGGTCTCTTTGGGTATGATAAAACTTTAGCATTAGCTGAAGATCAATACTTTTGGCCAAATTTATGAAGAGAAGTAATTCGACATGTTGAGCGATGCCATGTTTGCCAAATTTAAAAGGGGCACAATCAAAATTATCGAACTTTTTACTCCACTCCCAGAACCTAAGGCTCTATGGGAAGGTATTAGAATCTCAATACCTTGTATGGTATTTTTTTCTGCAGGGAAAATCCCTGCCTAGTGAGGGCCAACCTTTTTTTTTCTTTGCAGAATTTTGGTATTTTCTGGGATTTTTGGAGTGTTCCAAGTAGATTTTTTTTCACTCGAATGTTTTTTCTGCAAAAATTCAGATTTGAATCATTCAAGTGAAAGAGTTCTATGGAGCCTTTTTTTGGGAGTCCAAGTCTATCATGTTTAACCAGATTAGGGTGTGATATGTTTGGTGGTGTTTTTATGGATATTAACCTCAGTAAGAGGTGCTGTATGTTGTCTAGCCCTCTGGACTTCCGATGTGGTTAATCCATCCATGGATATTCCTAGTTTACAGATTAGGGTAAACTAGAAGTAACAAATTATCTTGAGTGGTCTCATTCTACTAAAATGTACATTGGAGGGAGTCGGGAATTTTGAGATGGATCTTCTGTATGAAAGGTGGGAGTCGGGAATTTTAACTATAATTCCTTGGTTACTTCATTCGATGCAGCCAAATATTAGTATATGATTTCTTTTGCTTTGTACTACAAAGGAGATTTGGGACTCAGTAGCTTAGACGTACTCCCATACGAGGAATTATTTGAGTGTACCAATTATGTTAGGAAATTGCTCATCTCCGACAAGGAGAGAAGACTAGTAAATTATTTTGCTAATTCGAGGTGTATGTGGGAGGAGTTAGATCGATTTCAGATCTGTCCACCTCTATGCGTGGAAATAAAAATCGCCAAAATCAATACGAAACAGACGATACGTACAGGTTTCGGTAGTCTCCTATATGATATTTATTCTGATACGAAACGGGTGAGACGATCGTTTATTAGTTATTTATGTTTTCAATCATTGTGTAATTGTAATTGTGTTTGCTACTTTTATCTTTGAGTCGTTTCCAATGACTTTATATTTGGTAAATTTGGTTCTCATGACTCATTTGATCTTCAAAAATTTAATTAAATTTTTTTATAAAAAGAAAAAAATTATAAGTATCGCCCGAAACTGATACGTATAGGTTTCAGTTGGGACCTATACATCCCCCGAAACCATATTTTTAATCCTTGTCTCTATGTCTTGGTGATGGTGAACAATATAAGAAACAAGTTGAACAATAATGAATCTTTGAATTTTTTGTAGGATTGAATCCCGAGTTTGAACTAGCTAGGGTTTAGATCTTTATTAGAGATGAGTTACATTCTCTTATGCAGGTAATTCCTTTCCTGTAAGTACTTCACCTTCATTGCCCTTGTCTAATGATGAATGTCCTTCTCTTGATGAATCTAAATTTCTCATTGCTCTCTGGAAGGAAAAAATATCTTGTACTTAGTATCCTATTGCTAACTTTGTCTCGTTTGAAGTGTTGTCTCCTTCTTACATGTCATTTGTCTCTTCATTATCGCCGGTCTTCATTCCTTCCCTGTCACAGAAGCCTTGAAACAACCAAAGTGGAGGGAAGCAATGTTAGAAGAGATGACTGTTTTAGAAAAAAATGCTACTTGGAAATTAGTTGATCTTTTTAAAGGAAAGTGCCTGTGGAGTGTAAATGGGTGTTTACTGTAAAGTTCAAGGTAGTTGGATTAGTTGAAATGTATAAGGCAAGGTTGGTAGCTAAAGGCTATGGCCAAACATAGGGGATTGGCTATCAGGAGACCTTTGCTCCTGTGGCAAAGTCTAACTTTATTCAAGCCAACAATATCAGAAAATTCAGTTGAAAAGGGTGTCGACCATTGGTTGTAACATTACTCAGGTGCAGGAGGCGCCAACGGGAAGAAGGTTGTCGAGGGAGAGAGTTCCTCATTGGGGCGGCATCAGCAGGTTAAAACCCTAAGTGTTAAGGAATTACATCCAAGGGATAGCCATCCACCACGTGTTGTACCCAAAATGGTTTGATCTTTACTAAGATCGAAACCCACCGAGCTAACTTGCAACCAAAGCCTATGGCCCAATGAGGGAACATTTTGGGCTCCAAAGGATCATAACCCATTAGCTATTTTAGATATTTGACCTGGGCCATCGATTAGAGAACCCCTTTTAGAAAATCCATGGACCACTAAGACATTGTTCGCAAGGTTCTCGGATCCACCACTTGTCTTAAACGAAGAGGATCCGTTTCTTCTTGACCAAGGTTCGAAATGTTGACAATATCAGCGATATATCGCCGATATTTGTCGGTGTCGCACCCCTCCGACACACCTATACGGTGTTAAGAAAAAAATGCATGATTTCGTGGGTTATCGACGACATATCGGCAATATCGACGATATATCGTCGATAATCCACCGATACCGACCAAATCTTAAGAATCTGTTATTAAAAATTGAAAAAAAAAAAAAAAACAGAATTTAGGAAGAGGAGGAACAGCCGAATAGTGTAGGGTACATACAGTCACCGAAAAATGGCGAGCTTGCCGTCACCAGCCGTTGCCATTGCCATCGCCGACCACAAAAACCAGGTTCTCTCGTTCTCCCTCTCCCTCTTCCTTTTGTTTTGTTAGGGTTTGCTCTGGCTCTGAGAAAATGATCGAATGATTTTGTTGTTTTAAACCCTTAAAAGGGTATTGCTAAAGTCACTCCTATTATAAATTCTCAAATGATAATGCTAATATCACTCTGTATTAAACCCTTAAAATGTGTGTTGTGTGTGTGTGAGTGCTTGGGTGGTGTGAGTATTTCCTTGTATTTGCCTTCAGTCATTGCCTTGCGGTATGATTGAGTTTACCAAAAAAAAAAAAACCCTTAAAAGGGTAATGTTAATGTCACTCCAAATTTTTTTTACTAAACATACTTCCATAAGTTAGATTCTTTAACCCTGAGGGTTAGTGAACCCTAAGCACAATTAAATGGAGTTAAAATATAGGTTTAATTTTTTAAAAAACAAACCAAGGTTAGATGCTTTAATACTAAGGGTTAATTAATCTTAACCATAGTTAAAGCGAGTTAAAAATGGACACCTTTAGGATTAAAGCATCTAACCTTGGTTTTTAGATTTTTTTCAAATGAACATGTCCCCTTTTAACTCCTTTTAACAATGGTTAAGATTCACTAACCTTTGAGGTTAAAGCATCTAACTTTAATTTTTTTAAAAATTAAACTTGTCACCTTGTAACTCCCTTTAACGGTGGTTAAGATTCATTAACCTTTAGGGTTAAAGCATCTAAGCTTGGCTTTTAGATTTTTTTTAATTAACATGTTCCCATTTAATTCCCTTTAACCGTGGTTAAGATTCATTAACCATTAAGGTTAGACTGTTAAAGCCATTGAAAATATTTTTCACATCTAATATTATTCCCAGTTCTCTTTACCTCATTCTTACTCCAATGATCACAACTCATGCAGATAAAAAAAAATCTTCTACAATTTTTAAAAGAACTAAATTATATTTTCTAACCTGTTAAAAATATATAAATAGAAAAAAAAAAAACTTTGTATTTTAGTATAGAAGTCTTGCTTGATTACATTAAACGTTTAATCACTTAAATAACACTCAATATACGTAGAGCTCTTGTTTACATCAAAAATAAAATTAAATCTACTTTACAGTCAAATAAAATTACAATCCTCTTCTTTTTATATAATTACATTCAGATAAAAATAAAATTCACATCCTGCTTGTTTACATCAAATAAGAGTCTCGCACATTTAAATAAAATTACATCAACTTCTTTTTACATAATTACATCAACTTTATAGTCAACTAAAATTAGTCTTCTTCTTTTTCTCTTGATACAGGATCTCCGATAATTCAACCATCTCCACATCTTCTCATATTGATTCAGTCCTGTAAAAACATGGAGTTCATCAATTGCAGATAGAAATAAATTTACAAATTATTTCAAATGAAGTAAAATTGATTATATTAAAAATTAACATATAGGCCAGAACACATCTTATTGAGAAATGAATGATACATGAACCAATCAAACATTATCGTCGCTCGTCAACACACATCTTTACTATCTTCTCATTACATCTCTTATGTATATTGTTGATTTTTTTAAATATTTTTATTCTAAAAGGTATATTAACATCTATTTTAACATTTCTTGAAGTTTCACTGCAAAATTTAATGTTTTGCTCAATTTTTTGCATTTTTTTTAAAAAATCACCGATAAACGATATATCTTCCGATATATCTCCGATATATCTTTTTTTCACAACTCCGACATGTCGAGCGATATCGACATTTAGAACCTTGTTCTTGACACAGTGTTCGAAGGACTAGGGTTACCAACTTCTTTTACTCGTTGCAAGCTAGGTACCTCAAACATAATATGGAAAGGTAGCAGCTGGTGGGATTAAGGTGCAGCAGATTCATCGGCAATAGGATTCAAGCGGCTGTTTCTGAAGAAGGTCAACCCATTAATCGATCGCTATTTCTGGTGGATACAAATAGTGCGAAGGTAAGCTTGGTTGTCACAGAACCCATGTCAATCAAAGGGGTGTTAGCGGATGGTGAGGGTCCTGAATCTGGCAACATTAAGAAGAATACCAATGGGAACTTTGGTGTAATCACATTATCACATACCCACTCTCCACCATTTGTAGCATTAGTGGTATACAACTCCAGCCCCTGTCGGACGCCGCTATAGGATGGTTTCTATTACTTTAGTAGGTGTGGAGATTCTGTTTAGTGGTAGTGTTGAAGCCTTTCTCGAAGGTGTGGAACCCTTGTGCCAAACTGACAACCAATCTGTATCACATCTGGTAGGAAGCCTTGCGGGGCTATTTCCAACTATGGTAGGTATTGAATTTTTGTGGCAAGGTGCAGCCCACTTCAAAAGACCTGTGGTTGAGCAAAAGCGGAGAACTGGATTGTTTACTATGTTAGTTGAGGAATCAGTTAACATTATACCATTTGACATAGTAGTGGGAATAGGGATAAACAGTGATCAGAATTAGTCTAAAATTGTCTCCGAACTCGCATCAACAAGCCAAGAACTTTCCTATTTTGCGGAAGTAGAGTTAGGAGGGTGCGGTAAGAGTCACTATCTCACCACACCAGAATCAGATCAATTTCAAACCTTCAGACAAACCCAAGGTTCGGTAAGTGATAAACCAAAGAAAATGCTTATACCTCTCCTTCCTAGTCTAGGTACGATTTCACCCTCTATCCTTTCTCCACTTCCTATTAATTTTGATATCAATAGGATTGGGAGACCGGCTCTTTTTTGATCCTACAACTTGATTTGGTGTTCGGGTTTGCAATACTAAGGAACTATGATACAGCAGCTTATGTGGAAAGGGAGAGATTAGTAAGGACTTAGTCATTGCCAAGTATTAATGATCTCTCTGAAAACAAACATAGACCAGATTCAGTGTTTCTAGATTTAGTTCAGCAAAACTATCTTGGCTTCCTGGGAGGGAGGCAAACATTTTAAAATCTCATTGACCCCCTTTTGGTGTCAGAATTAGTCCGCAATCAAGTCGAGGGTTTTAGCAAATTTCTCGGCCTCAGTTGATGTGCACGATGTTGACCTTAGAAATTTATTTCAAACTCTCGAAGCCTCAAAGTGTGGGGATGTCGTCAGGTCTAAATTTAGGCCATCCTTAGATGTGGCGAGAAAATCAGCAAGGGAGTTGAGCCGATTGGAGTGTCATGTCAACTTCGAAGTTCAAGTCGTGGAGTTACTCCTAGAACTCCAAGGTTGGGAAAGGGTTCGTCGAGTTGTCAATGTCAAACCTAAACCTTCTTGCATGGAACATTAGGGGATTGGGTTGCCTGGACAAACAATTGTCTATAAAACAAATGGTTCTTTCAAAAAATCCCTCGAGCTTTTGCATGTAGGAAACAAAGTTAGAGAGATTTCGGCCCCAATTGATTAAGGATTTATGGGGCACTTTATCCTTTGATTGTCTTATGGTGCCATCAATAGGATTGTCAGGGGGGATCCTATTAACCCGGGACAAGGAAAAAATAGAAGTTTTGGAATCAGAATTAGGAGCTTATTCAATATCTGTCCTATGTAGATTGATGTGTGGGGGGACAACTGGGTATTTTCAGGGATTTATGGCCCATTTGGGGGGTCCAATGATAATGATTTTGCAAGAACAAGAAGATCTGAGTGCTTGTTGGGATGCCCCATGGTGCTTGGGTGGAGACTGTAATTGCATCTGATACCCCCATGGAAGGAAAGGGAGCCATTCCTATCACTAGTCATAGACTGATTGATTACCCAATGAGAGGGGCCCAGTTCACTTGGTCTCATTCTAATGTCCGGTTGCGGGCAAGCATGCTGGATAGATTCTTATTCTCCGATGAATAGGAGGAGATGTTCCCCTGGGAGGAGATGTTTCCCAACCTAATCCAACCATCCTTAACTAGGCCTATCTTAGATCATGTCCCAAATTTGTTGGCCTTAGAATGCTTTAAAAGGGGTCCTACCCCATTTCGCTTTGCAAATGTGGCTACAATTTGATAGTTTTAATGATATTGTATCTGAGGTGTGGCAATCTTAGATAGCTTGAGGGTCTCCTAGTAAAAGATTTGGATTGAAACTGAAAGCCCTAAACGCAAGAGTCAAGATTTGGAACAAGGAAGTCTTTGGTAATATATTTGAGCAAAAGTCCTAGCTTCTCCTCGACATTGAGACTCTTGACTTGCTTGAAAGCTCCCAACCTTTATCACCAAAGGAGAATCAACTTAGGGAAACCAAGAAGCTAGACTATTTAAAGATTGTCTGAATGGAGGAGATTAGTTGGAAACAAAAGTCTTGAATAAGATGGCTTAAGGAGGGAAATAAAAATATCAAATTCTTCCATCGTATTGCCAATTTCCGAAAAAAAAAACAATTTCATCTCCAAAAGGATCATATGGATATAGAGGAAAGTGTGGTTGGTTTCTAGAAAGACTTGTGTTTGGAGAAGACATCGTGGAGACCAAAATTAGATGGG
This sequence comes from Tetracentron sinense, assembly GCA_015143295.1. Classification (NCBI taxonomy): domain Eukaryota; kingdom Viridiplantae; phylum Streptophyta; class Magnoliopsida; order Trochodendrales; family Trochodendraceae; genus Tetracentron; species Tetracentron sinense. The sequence goes on along the minus strand of CM026553.1, from coordinate 13,303,449 downwards.
CTTCCATTTGATACTCTAACATCATACCAAAGAGAAGACTTAGAAAGTCCATTTAGGGTCGAAGAAGTGTTGAATGCTATTGGAGCAATGACAAGAGACAACCGGCCCCGATGGATTTTCCATAGAATTTATTGTTTCTATTGGGACATTACGCCTTCGGATCTTCTTGTAGTCTTGTAGGAGCTCCAAGAATTGGATCACCATGATAAATTGACTAATAATACATTTTTGGGTCTGATTCCAAAAAATATGGAGCCGAGGATATTAATGATTTTATTCCAATCATTCTGGTGAGCAGTACATACAAAATCCTAGCCAAAGTCTTAGTATTTTGCTTGTGACTCGTATTGTGCTCAATCATCTCTCCCCAACAAGGAGCGTTTGTTTGCGATAGACAAATCTTAAATGGTATTCTCACCGCCAATGAATGTGTGGACAAGCGTCTTAGGACAAAGATACCGGGGCTTATTTGTAAAATTGATATGGAAAAGGCTTACAACAATGTCAATTGAGACTTCCTTCTTTATGTGATGCAAAGAATAGGCTTTGGTTCTAAGTGGAGAAAATGGATGTTAGCCTATGTCTCTTTGGCTTACTTCTCTTCAATGGAAGCTCCAAAGGACTTTTTTGGAGTTCAAATGGATTAAGACAAGGGGTTCTCCGGCTCTATTCAATATAGTGTCAGATCCTTTTGAGTTGGATGCTCTCTAGGGCGAACGGGGTAGGCTTTGAAGGCTTTCTATAGTGCAGGAGCAACTAAGAATCTCACACCTTCAATTTGCTGATGATACTTTAGTCTTTTATGGCACTTCTTGTTCTCAGGTTGTCCATCTTAGGTGTGTTGCGTTGTTTTGAAGTAGTCTCGAGGCTCCGGGTCAACTTGGGAAAAAGTGAAATTGTGGGTTGGAGAGATCTCTAATCTAGATCTGCTAGCATGTTGTTTAGGTGGTAAGATGGGATCCCTACCATCCAGTTACCTTGGTCTCCCATTAGTAGCGTCTTTCACTACAAAAGAAGCCTGAGATCCAGTTATCGAAAGATTTTCCTCTAGATTAGCAGGTTGGAAATCTAGCTTCCTCTCGGAGGAAAGTTGATTCTCGTCAAAAGCACCCTTAGTAGCCTTCCTACTTATTTAATGTCCACACTGTTAGTTCCAAAGTCCATAGCCTTGACCCTTGACCCTTGACCAAATTCATAGAAGCTTTCTCTGGAATGAGTGTGGCGATAAAAGGAAATACCACCCAGTAGACTGGAAGCAAATTTGTTGTCCCTTTAGTGATGGGGGTCTCAACCTCGCTCCTATTAGCTAAGTCAATACGACTCTTTTGGGTAAATGAGTTTGGAGGTTTGGTGAAGAGTGCGAGGGTCTTTGGAGGAAAGTGATCATCGTTGAATATGGGAAAACATCTTGTTGGATGCCAAAGAGGGTGCGAGGTTCGCACAGGGTAAAGCCTTTTGGAAATGAATCATGAATGTGGCTAAGTTGCTCGACCCCTACATTATTTAGGGCAGGGAATGGAACAGAAATCCTCTTTTGGGAAGATATTTGCTGTGGTCAATCAAGACTTAAGGATGACTTTGGTACCATCTTCCTCCTTGCTTTAAACAAAAAAGCTTCAATGGCCGAGTGCGTTGAGAGGGTGGGAAGTGAGTTAGTTTGGTGTCCTCGATTGCGTCAACTGGGAAATTGAAGACCTATATTGTCTCCTGGGTAGATTGAGTCCCTCCCTCCCTCTCTAGTCCATAGTAACCAGTATCGTGATTGCTGGATATGGTCAAAAATCAACAATGGTCGATTTTCAGTGAGATCATTCTGACAATACTTTGCTTGTTTACCTACGCATTCCTTTCCTCATAAGGCTGTTTGATCCATTGGCGTCCCATCAAAGGTATCATTCTTCCTTGGATCTGTAGCTCCTTCCTACGGACCACTTAAAGAGCAGAGAGTGGAGTATGACAAATCGATGTTATTTGTGCCTGATTAAGGAAGAGACAGTAGATCATTTGATCCTGCATTGTCCGATTGTCTTTGGGATTTTTTGTGGGGGCCAAGGAAGCAATCTGGATTATGCTACCCAGAGCTATATCTTGGGGTGTGTGGAAAAAGAGGAATAGATGTGTCTTCGGTAACTCTGCTTGGCCAATTCTCGTATCTTAGCTCAGCGCTTGCTTGTAGAATGGTCTTCCATTACACAGTTGGGGGAGAAAATGGGGGACACTTTGGCCTGAGAAGATCCACTACTATTGTCTTCTTCTTGTTTTGTTTACTTTCTGTTCCTCTTTTTTTAATACTGCCCTTTAGTTTACCATTCTGTAAACTGCTATTTCTTCTTTGCTATATTAATATATGTGCTATTTATCGATCAAAAAATAAATAAGAAACAGCCTTATCCCTCACAAGGCCGGACATTGATTATACTGTTATTGTAGTTAGTATATTCATGTATGCTCCTAAGTCTTCACATTTAGAAGTAGCATACAGAATTTTGAGGTAGTTCAAGTCCTTTTCTGGTAGAGGACTCTTATTCAAAAGACATTGGAATATGAGAATAGAGGCAACACAAATTCAGATTGTGCAGGTGCCAAAGATGACATAATTTCTATATTCGGGTATTGTACCTTTGTGGGAGGTAACCTTGTTATGTGAAGAAGTAAAAAACAGTCTGTTGTTGCTCAGTCAAGTGCATAGATAGAGTTTAGATCAATGGCATAATATGTGAATTATTGTGGTTGAAGATCTTTAGTCAAGAACTGGGATTCGTGTTGGGGGACCAATGAGCCTATACTTTGACAGATGACAATAAGGCTGCAATCAATGTTATTCATAACCCGGATAAACATGATAGAACGAAGCATATCGAGTTCAATTGTCACTTTATTAGAGAAAGAATCCTCAAACATGAAGTTTGCGCTCCCTATATGAAGACCAGTGACCAACTAGTTGATGTCCTTACCAAGGCAGTTAGTAGTAACCGGTTACTTGACTTGCTGAATAAGATGATCATGCTTGATATTTGTCCTTTATCTTGAGGTGAGTGCAAGGGGTATTGGGATATTTTATGAAGCAATGACGTGTTTTGAGGTGAGTGTTAGGGGTATTTGGATATTTTATGAAGCAATGCCGTGTTTATTACGTGTTTTCCTATAAGGGTATTTATGTAGTTCCCACTTAAGTAATAATAAAAAAATGGGGGAACAGAGGGTTGTGAGACATAACACTTCCTCTCCATCTTACTTTCCTCTTCTCTCATTCATTCTTTTCTTCTTCTTTCCTCATTTATTCCAGATTCTTTTCTCGTTGGGGAGGGTCAAGTTATGGACTCATTTCCCAGTTCTTTGCCAAATCATGGCCCCACGGGTGTGATTGAGCATCTTGATCGTTGCTCTGGCTCTGGAATTGCTGCCTTTTCCGGTTCTGCTTCCACTCTGCCAGCCATCCAGTGGATCTTCACCTTTTCGGAGCTGCTACCAGCTCACACTATGGTGGAGGAGTTGTTGTGAAGCTCTAGGAGTGTGAGCAGTACGATCTGAAAGGCTCCGCTCATTCTAGATACTAACAGAGATTGGGAGCAATGTCTACAAGGTTGAACTACCAAAATGCATGGAAACATCTAATAGCTTTACATATTTATTTTAGTACCATGGGGAAAGGGATAACAATGACAACATACCATACTCGAAGACGAGTTCCACTCATCCGGGGGAGAGTGATGCAGCTGGAACTGATTTTTAATAGACTGAAGTTGTTTATTGATGCAGCACATTTTAGTAGATTAAAGTTAAAGGTTATAAGAGTATATGGTAGGTAGGTCTGTCATTTATTTAATGACAGTCAAAGAGTCAATCTAGAGTAGTCAAACAGTCCTTTGACTAGTTGACTTCCAATGTTAGTTAATTCCATTGATTTTCTAGGAGTGATGTAACTTGTGCCCACCCTATTATAACAGGAGATGGGGCTGCTCACCTTTTGGTACATTCTAAGTTGTGATAATTCTATAAACCAATGCCTTCGTCTATCACACGAATTTCTTGATTCACACACGGCGTCGAGTACTTACACTTTAGATCTCGTGACTCGACCTGTAGACGGTGATGCCGCCACCTTCGGAGACGGGATCTTCTCTTATTCACTGGTGCTGGTGGCGGAGAGGTCGGCGCCTATGTTTTGGCTCTGGGGTGTGTTCCCAAGGCTTTGTCTTCTAATAGGAGATTATTTCTTCTCCACAACTTCTAGTGGCTAAAGTGCAGCCTAGAAGTGATATTTTACTGATGTAATTTCCTGTAATTCTTTCTACCCCTCTTTTCTTGTTCTCCTTTGCAATTTCTAGGTTTGGATCCCATTCACCTTGTTGGAATTTGCATTTGATAGATGGTATTTTTCCAATTTAACTAGCATCATTCTGGTCATGATGTTACTAAGATGCCTTCCCCATTTTCTAACTATACATATGGGAGTTTCAACAGTTTTGAAGTCTATGACTTTCTTAATTCCCCTAAATCACTTGGACCAAATCCCCTATCGACATAATACACACACTGTTTCAATATTTATACTGTATTCCTCTTTATTTCTCACAAACCTCAGTCCTTAGAGAGGGACTTGGGTGCTCGTGTATCGGTGAATGTACTCAAGTTAGCCTTGCACATTGCTGAAGGTTTGTACATCTTGAATTATTTCCTGGCATTGTATCCTTGCAAATTGATGATTTCGTAGGAAGAAATGGGTTATGAAGAACCCACCAGTGTTAATTTATTATGGAGGAAAATTATTAGGTCTTTTCATGTGTTATTTATATCATCCAGTCTCCTCCATTTCAGTGATAATTTTTTTTCTTGCAGACGCTGCCATACCACAGGCTCACTGGGATGCTTCAAAAGTCCGGGAAAAGCTTCGTCGTGATATTGAAGCACATACAGCATCTGTTCGTAGTGTAAAGTTGTCAGAAATGATAGCCAATTATGAGGTTTGCACTTAGTACTTGGTGAATGGAACAATTCTATTTCATGAATGTGTTCCTTGAGGACAGGGAACTCTTTTGTACAAATATTGCAAATCATTGACCAGTGAATCACTCAATGGAGATATCTTTTTGACTTCAGAAACAACTTACGGAAGCACTCGCTGAACCTGTAGAATCCCTATTTGAAGCTGCTGGGAAAGACACTTGGGCGTCAATAAGAAAGCTTCTTAAACGTGAGACTGAGACTGCTGTATCCGGGTTTTCAACTGCCCTCATTGGTTTTGAGTTGGACAAAGAAACATATGATAAACTGGTGCAGAATTTAAGGGACTTTGCCAGAAGTGTGGTGGAGAAAAAAGCAAGAGAAGAAGCTGGGAAAGTTCTGATTCATATGAAGGATAGGTTGCCAATCTGATTCTTTAATTTTATTATTTCCTTGGTTTTATCTTCTTCTTTTGTTGTTTATATTGCCTTCAAAATATTCTTAGGTTCTCAACAGTCTTCAGTCATGACAATGATTCAATGCCAAGGGTTTGGACTGGGAATGAAGACATTAGGACCATCACAAAGGATGCACACTCAGCGGTAATGCCTTTTGTATGAGTGAGAAGTTTCATACATGTATAAATAGTGTCCTAAAGGGTGGCGCTCATTAGAGGGTGTAGTGAGAGCCTCTAATCGCAGCCACCCAAAAGAAATCCAACGGTCCCTACACAAGCCATGGATGCTTCCGAAGAACTCAACAATGAATAGACAGACCGATGGTTCCATAAACATCTTTATTGTGCTTTGTTCTTTTAAACACCCGACCTCAGTTCAAACAAAGAGCAACCACCAAGCTCACCCCCAAAACCACCATAAAAGGGAAAAATAACAGGGCAGCCTCTCATCTTTTTCAAACAGACAGCAAATTTTTTTTTAAAAAAAAAAAGAAAAATGATGATTGTAGAGTATTTGAGATGAGGAGAGGGAAAGCTTACTCGTTCTCTATGGGGGTGGCTGCAGTCATGTCAAATGGCAGAAACTGAAGGCGTTAAGGGAGGGCTGTCAAATGGGGAAAGAAAAGGAGGAAAGGTAGGAGGTAGACATGCGATGAGGATTTTGTCTTTTGCTTCTCTCTCTTCAAGGATTTCAAACAGGGAACGAGGACAAGGATCCCCTTCTCTTTCATAGTTGTCTAAAGGAGGATTGTGGGGTTTTTAATACAGATGAAACATCGACCTTTGGATTTCTTTTGGGTGACTGTGAGTAGAGTCGCTCACTACACCCTCTAATGAGTGCCGCCCTTTTAGAACTCTCTCTTTCTCTTTCTATACGTATATATCTATATATATAGGCTTGTGTTTAGATTTGTAGTTTTTGAATGTCCTTTTGTTTATGGAACATGTGATGTTACTTTGGTCATATCATCATGTTGCAGTCCCTAAAGCTTCTATCTGTATTGGCTGCCATACGCTTGGATGAGAAACCAGATAAGATTGAGAATGTACTTTATTCCTCTCTCATGGATGGAACAGTTGCTGTTCCTGCTTCACAGGTGAGGAGCATTGTAGCTTCTGCAGATCTGCTTGCCTCAAGCACATGGGAAGAGGTACCAACTAGTGTCTGTCTACTGTTTATTACATTGAATGTCACTTCAAAATTGATTTCTCATTGATGAGCATACAAATCAGGTTCCTCCAAAGAATACACTGATTACACCAGTGCAATGCAAGTCTTTGTGGAGACAGTTCAAAGCAGAAACTGAGTATACCGTCACTCAAGCTATTTCTGCACAGGTACATTATTTCATCTATACTCATGTTTCTCTTTTATATTTTCTTTCTTATCTGTCTTACACACTGTGTTTTTTTTTTTATCGGTAAAAGAGAAAATAAATTAAACCGAAAAAAGATTTGTGACCATAGAAACAAAGCCAACCACAGAGGACTATCTCGAAAAGAAAGAGAAAAAATAAAGAAAAAAGGAGAGAAAGATAGAGCCAAACTAGAAATGAGCCAAGAGGCCAAACAACTTTGAGTCGTCAAAATCTTCCCTAGTCAAAACCCAGGAGAAAAGTATATTGGAGATGCAAGAGCTGATTTTCTCCACTGACACAGCCATATTGTCAAACACCCTTATGTTCCTTTCCTCCCATAAACCCAACTAATAGCACCGTGAAGAAATCACCACACTACGCAATGGGCAGCATCCTGAATCCGTATGACCCAACTGGAGATTAGGTCCTTAAGAGTCAATGTGAAAACCCACTGGACTCCCAAGCAGGATAGAAAATGCCCCCCAAAATTCATAAAGTTAAAGAAAAATGCAGAAGAAAATGGTCAACGAATTCCTCTTTGGAGAATTCAATCTCTCTTTGATCTCTAACAAACACCGGGAAATATCTCTCATAAAAGACATCGAGGAATTCTCCCCATGTCCATGCCTGCCTTCCACCAATGCTTGGCCTCGCCTTGCATGACGAAGGAGGCCCATTTGACTCTCTGCTCATCGGTAGCCTCGAGCACGGAGAATATCTTCTCCAATTGCATGATCCACAGTTCTGCCACTGTCGGATTCGTGCTCCCATAGAAGGCCGGAGGATTCATCCTGCTGAAGGCTTCCACTCCGAGTTGCCGGTGTGGGTGGACATCAACATTCCTCTCCTACTTTTCTTGGCTTGTTTCCATGAAAGCAGTTTGCTAAGTAATGGCTGCGGCAAGGGTCTTGATGATATGACCCATATCATGATGATAGCTACCCTCCGGGGTGTCCCCATTAGTCACACTGCCTCTTCCATTCCGGTTTCCTCTCATTCCTCTCCTCATGACAATGTCCCTGAAATAATCATAAAACTTTGATCTTTAGAAATAATTCTAAAGATAAAGCTAATTCTCAAACTCAATCTTAAAACCAATCTAAGGTCTTAAACCTGATGTTGCTTTCCTAAGTTGTACAAATCTCCAAGTTTCTGAACCTAATACTTTAGCCCGTAAGGACTCTAATGCCTTGGCTCTAGTACGACCTCTGTAATTAGCCCAAAACCCCACTTTGGACATAATGAGACTTTGGGTCCGTTACGCTGCTTATCCTTGCTTGGATTCATAGTATACAAGGCAAATAGTACAGAATAATTCTATAACAACCCAGAATTTTAATATAATAAAATTATGGGATTATGGGTCCTCAACTTGTGTTTGAAAAGTTAATTATTTGTTAAATTGGTAGAAAGTGGGTTTTGTTCGGGATTGAAGTGTATCGATAAAACTTCAGTGTTTTTCCTCAAAAATCGCACCTAGCATGCTGGTCGGCTATCGAAAAAATAATCCATCATGTCGGTTCCGTCACGCATCGATTCGTGTTGCCGCAATGCGATCGGTGTCCAAAATCCAGGAAATTGGTGGGTTTTATAATTTTCTTCCAGATTTACTTTTTGTTGTCAAAACTCATCATTTTCCCCTGAAATTTGTACAGTAGGTGTCGAACTGTCCCTAGTTCGGTCACCTATCGTTTCGGTTTTGTCGCGTATTGATTCGCGAGACTGCAGGGGTCTTAAATGTAAGAAAATCGAGAAAACCAGGAAATTCTAGATTTTTTCGGAATTCAGTTGGGACTCCATAATTGTTGGGGATCTTAATAGAAATCCGTGCAGTTGGTACTAATGCGTGCCGGTCGGTTGTGATGACTAATGTCTGTCGTCTCGGCAGTTAGTTATCTCAAACGAAGAAACGGCGGCCTGTTTTGTGTCCGAAATCAGGAAATTAGTGGGTTTTGCAGTTTTTGTCTAGATTTACTTTTGACTGTCAAAACTCTATATTTTTCCCTGAAATTTCTACAGTAGGTGTTGGATTGTCCCAAGTTCGGTCACCTGAAGTTTCGTCAAAATCGGGCATCATAAAGTAGGGTTTCAGAGGCCGTATACGCGAGAAAATACGGAAGAATAGTCAAACGGTCAAACCGTTAACTTGGTCAACGGGACCATTAATGGTGGTCATGTGCATTGCACATGACCCTTGACTTATAAATAAGGGGCCAACCCCTTCATTCTCACGGTTTGCAATAGTGGGGGAGTTCTGCCAAACTCCCTTCTAGAGAGAGAAAGTAGAAGAGAAAGAGAGGAAAGAGAAAAGAGGAGAGAGAAGAGAGAGAAACAAAAAAGGAGGTCCACCTTGACATATTTCGACGCTCCCGACGCGTTGGCGACATTTATTTTCTTCCCCGGTGCCTCGATCGCTGTGTAGAGAGAGAAAGGGGAAAATCTAGAGAGAGAAAGTGAAGGTGTGAGAGCAAGGAGCTTCACCTTGGGGTTGATCGTCCTCCCGAGAGCGTTGGTGGTGTCCGTTTCAGCCCTAGGCATCTCGAAGCACAAGAAACAGGTAAAAACTCCTTCCATCTCCTCTTTTCCCTGTTAATTGCTATATTCTTTATGTGGAATGTATGTACGTTGATGGAAAAGGGTCTGAGACCCTGTGGATGTGTTATGAGAAGGTGATTGTGCGTGGAAAATGAGTAGAGGGGTGTAGCCCTTGGTCTCGGGTCTCAAAACCCTGGATTTATACTCACCGTGTAAAAGGCGTGGATGGAAAAAGGGTCAGAGATCCCTATGTGATGTTGCGATTTTATGTGGACCTTCGGGGAGCCCAGATCAGGTCCCGGGTAAATTGTATCATCACTCTGGGGTGTCAAAAAGTTGTTTTGCAGGTCATATAAGGCTATGAACACATCCATTAGCCTGGAAACGTTCCCTAACGGGACGGTGTGTTACCGGATTTGGTTCACGGGTGCGAGGCCCGAGTATTTCAGCTAACCAAGTGAGGCTTGGGTTAACATGTGGTTAGAAAACCTAACCAGGGTTAAAGTATAATCCTTCGTGACTGATAGTCGGGAGTGGGTGGATTTGATATCCATAGATCCTCTTTGGCTAGGTCTGGAGTGGTGGTAATATGTGAGTCCTCCATGACTGATGGTCGGGAGTGGGTGGATTTGATATCCATAGATCCTCTTTGGCTAGGTTTGGAGTGGTGGTATGATGTAGTCCTCCGTGACTGATAGTCGGGAGTGGGTGAAATAATATCCATAGATCTTCTTTGGCGAGGTACGTGACTAATCGTCGGGAGTGGGTGGAATAATGTCCATAGATCCTTTTTGGCGAAGTACGTGACTGATCGTTGGGAGTGGGTGGAGTGTTATCCATAGATCCTCTTTGACTAGGTCAAGGGAGAACAGATTGTTGTGTTGGTTCTAGTGAGTGAAGGCTCGGATTATGTATTGAGTCTACGGACTCAAGGATAAAGGTTGAACACGGGTGAAAGCCAGTTGATTGAGTCTGCGGACTCAAGGATAGAATGTGCGCGGTTGTCTGGGATGGTAATCTAGTTGTGTAGACGATGATTGGATGAACTTGGAAATTGAGGTTGGGAACCTCAAAATAGGGTGAACTAGCCCTGAGTGACCTCGGGTCACGGATTACGATATTATATATTATTATAATATGAGAAATGTATTGCAACACTATATCGTTATTGATGATGATGATTTTTACTCGGTGGAAAATAGCCTAGATGGATTGTGGATTTTGTTGGGCTCTATAGCTCACTCTCATTTTATGTCTTCAGATTTGGAAGCGGTTGCCGATTGGCAAGGAGTTATACTTGATGGATTCTGAAAGTGTACCTGTGCAGTTGTGGTGCTAAAAGTAAAGGCTATTGTAGCCAGTGAGGTAACGCATTTGCTTATAATTGGTTATTGTGATGACCAGTTGTTATTGCTTATGTAAGCTCATCAGAAAAGTTGAAAATTCCCCGCATTTTTGCGGGTAAAGTCTTCCGCATGCGTGGTTATGACGAACGAGCACGCGTCTTGGAACTTGATTTCCCAGGCGCGGGTTCGGGGCATCACAAATTCTCCTAAAATAGTAACCATAAAATTTTCCTCAATATAAACAACCATCCTATACATCATACTACCAAAATAAACACCAACTCATAATCTAATCATCCATAAAACAAAGTCTAAGCAATATCAACTAAAACAAAAATTGACTATCAAAGCTCTCTCACAACAACTCAAAATAAAGCCCTAATAGTACGGCCAATTGTCGAGGTTCCGGGTTCCCTCCTCAGGAAGCTCACCTTCCTCTTTTTCCGCTTGATAAACCTCCTCGACCCACGGTGCGGCAATGGGCTCCTGCGCTAAACCTGATGACAATAACAGGTCGACTGAGTATTGAAAACACTCAGCGGATATCCAGTCTAACTAACAATAGCATTAACACATATACATATTCAATATCCATTTAATGCGACAATTGCATAATCAATAACCGTTCCATAAGACACGTACATAATCAGAGTGCGGATAACAGGTAAGCATATCATGACAATACCTTGACTCGTGTACTTATGTGACACTTGAACTTATGATATGAATTCCATGTATGCTTGTTTCCCATGAGATGGTATTTAGGACTTTATGTTATATCCGTGGAGAGCTACAACGCAAGCCTAAGCTCCTAGAGCATCCTTGTGATCAAAGTCTGTGATGCATTATCTAGGACTGGTAATTGTATCCATGGAGAGCACACACGGTTTCCTGGCACTCCTTGTAATTCATGTACTTGTAATTCAATTTACTTGAAATTCATGCACTTGTATTCTTGGACTTGTAATTCATGCACAATGTTTTTGTTCTTGTCCTTGTATTTAATGCACAGTGTCCTTGTCTTGCCCTTGTAATTCATACACCATACCCATGCAATGTCTATGCCGTGCTTGTGTACCCGTGAGACTTGTAACTACCATACATGTGAACTTATGCATGAGTGTCGTAATTAATAGTTAAGCTTGGTCATAACTTAGAATCCGCTCCTCTGCCAAGAAACTCCGGTAGGGTACATCTACCTGGTTGGAGAATTCTTGACCTGGAAGACTTCCTCTAAGCATTGACCTACCCGAATATCAATCACCATATAGTATAAATGGGACATAATTTATCATGGCCATGATCAATATTGATTTAACAAAACCTTATGAATTCAATCACACCATTTCAAGCATTTATCATTTCTAAACATTCTAGTTAAAACATTCAACCCATTTTTCGTGTACAATTTGCCCTTCCTCCATTTTCGACACTCCAACATCCATTCACAACCATCTGTAATCATAAATCACACCCTTAAAATCATCCACCAACAATTTCATTTCCCAATTCAATATAGACAACCTCTAATGTCATAATACATTATCTATTCCCTTACCATGTTTAGCAAAACCCTTTAAAATACATGCCATTTCTCAATTTAAGCTTTAAGTATTGTAATCTATCCATTTTCATGATTAACATCCCTTAATCTTACTTAATCATGTTAAATCATACTTAATAAAACTATAGGTACATGCAAAAACTCCATTTCCAACTCCACATTCCACAATCGAAGCATAATCATGTAGACTTCTTGATATTCAATACATACTCATGTTTAAACATACAAAACATCAACTAGGGATAGATTAGAAAGGATATAGAACTTAGGGATCGACAGATCGTTCCTTTCGATCCAAATCGCTCCAAGAAAGCTTTGTGACCTTCAAGCTCCAATCTCCTTCTCCAAGCTAGATCTTCCCTTCTTGAGCGATCTCCCTTTGAAAACCTAGGGTTTTCTCCTCTCCTTTGCCAACTTAGGTAAAAATCCCTTAAAATACTCGAAACCATCGAAATAGGGGTCTATTTATAGTCCTAGGGTTTAAAACCCTAAAAATCCGGACTTAAACCCTTTTTTAAAAACATTTCTGCACGATTCCGTTTGAACGAATCCATTTCCATTCGAATGAATTTGAGTCCTATAGAACGGAAATGGATGTTGAAATGTTTACCCAACTGAGATTCCTGGTTTCGTTCAAACGAATCCATTTCCGTTTGAACGAATTTGAGCCTTTAGAACGGAAATGGATGTTGACTGTTCATTCCTTCCATTTTCGCTTCACCCACCTGGATTTTATACTTTTTTAAACATTCTAAAACATATTTTAATATTAAACACCCACCAAACTCATTCATTGACATTCATTCATAACATACAATATAATTGGACCATTTTACCCCTTATTAAACAAGACAATTACATGGCATGAAATCCGGGTCTCTACATCTTTATTGCCACCTCCTTGGAGGCTTGTTTACTGTTTTAACAAACAAAAACCATTTTAATTGCCACCTCCTTTTCTTCTGGATTTTTCGCTCAAGAGCTCTGACTAGATTGATTATTTGGCAAGATATTTTGATTGAAGTTGCTTGGTGATCTGAGTATTTGTTTTTGCATCTATCACCTATTTCTACTCAATTTATTATCCGAATTAAAAGAAAGAGGAAGAACAGAATCATTTTGCTTAGGTCTCATTGCTTCTGCACTAGTAAAAATATGCGTGCAGCCAGAAAAATGTCACATTTTCTCTTTTCTTAATTTTCTTTTTTGGGAAATATCCATATCTCAGTACCGATCCCTTTTTTTGTATGCTTGGCTTCACCTTTTACTTTATTCCACCATTCCCAAGTGTAATCATGGCAATTTTTGTGCTGCTGCAAATCTTTTTAACATTTAGATATGTTAGTTGCTTCATTGCCAAATGTCTTTGGGAACTACCACAACCGTTCTATTAATACTTTCCAGTCCATATCCATACTGTTTTCATGCCTTTTTCGTACTTCTTAGCTCACTAGTCTCTATACACCTATTGAGTGCCTCACAGCTGATGACTGCCAGTATCGATATCCTTGGTTAGTGATTTCTTCTCTATCAAGATGATAATTGGGCTCCAATATCATATCGTACTACAAGCATAACAGAATATCTTCCCTCCAGCAGCTTCAAGTGATTTCAAATTGTTGGGTGCATGCTGGTCAACCATCCTCACTAAGGTACTGGTTACATTCCAAGCCAAAAAGAAGGAGAGGAATAACAGGAAAACAAGGGTAAAACGTCCGTTTGGCAACATTGATCAAACAAAGTTCAAGTGGGAAGAAATTATATTCCATTTTTGTTTTCTTGTTTTTTTAATTTATATTGGAACAGTTGTGCATCAGAAGTTGGCTTCATGCTGCCAGATCTCCAAGTGACTGAAATCTTTTATCTATACTCAAAACGTTCTGCTTGAGTTTGTGCTGGGAGTCCTATGTTGTCTGTTTTATGCTGATTTACTTAAATGTTTTCATTATATTCAATACAGACGATGTTTCCTTTGAGTTTGTGTATAGGGAATGTAACCGCCCCGCTGACTTTTTGTTCACCTATTGTAATGCGATTACCGATGTTCTTTTTTATCCTGTGAACTTCCCTAGTATCCTATCTCGTTTTGTTGCGGAAGATGCTAGGGGATGTTCCTATGCCCGATTGTAATTTTTCCTTTTTTGCTTAATTTTTTTTTCTTTCCTTTCCAAAAAAAATATATTCAATACAGAAAAACATTTATAGCAAAAGCTCTTTAGTGAGTGGTTTCTGCTCTCTGAATTATTATTTTTTACTTTTTATTTATTTATTTGTTTATGTTTGTAGGGTGGCTTCCTTGATCTTCTGCATGTCTCATTTTTTAGGTCTTTCTTTTCAGGTTGCACAAGCTAGGAGAATCATCCATATGATAAATGTTTCCATGTAATGCCTGTTACACACTATCACTTTATCTAGCTATCTCATGTGAAATACTGTGTTTCCTTCAGGAGGCTCACAAGCGGAGTAACAACTGGCTACCTCCTCCATGGGCAATTCTTGCATTGGTTGTGCTTGGTTTTAATGAATTTATGCTCCTTCTGAAGTAATCACACCTTTGTTTCCTGACTTCTGTTCTTTTAATTCAATCTGATGTTGACAGTTTATTTCTAGCAATAGCTGTTCTTATTATCCGATTTCTTTTGTCCAGCCACTAACCTGTGTTTCTTCTGCAACTAAAACAGGAATCCTCTTTACCTCATTGCATTCTTTATTATTTTCTTATTGTCCAAAGCCTTATGGGTACAGCTTGACATCGCAGGGGATTTTCGCAATGGCACTGTGAGTCTGAATGAATTTAGGTGTCTTTTTCCATTTTTTATCCTATACCCTTTATTTCAATAGGATCAAAACTTATTTATGCCATTATCACTAATTGAAGCTTATAAATTAAGAATAGGCATGTGATCCTTTTGGATTATCCATGACTGGTATTGTTCCTCCATAGTGATGTTATACAATATTTTCAAACATTTCACGACAAATCCATGTGTAAACATGGAAGCGCCAATTAAACTATAATTTTATTTGAGTTACTGTAATGTTATATTGAATTTTTTCATTTTTAAACATGGTAATTATAATGTTTTCAAATCTATGGTTTAAAACATCGACACATTTTTGTACGAAATGCTTCCATGTCCATGGGTATAGACACAAAACCAAGTTGTGACATCAATGTAACAATATTTCCCAACATGTCAGTTTGAGGGTATCGACACAAAACCAACTTGTGACTTCAATGTTTCGTATGAAACGGTTCCATTTCCAATTCTCTTGAATCAATCCTTATATTGGAGAGCACTAAACCTGTGGTGATTCAGATCTCATAAAAATACCCATTTAGGTGAATTTAAAGATAGTTTTTCAGCACTGCTTGAGTTGTGACTTAATGAGTTCACCAGTGATTGAAGTGGCATTTCTTGTTTCATCACCTCCTCCAAACCATGAGGATTTCCAAAATAAGGTAAATCTCTTTGAGTGCACTCAATTACATTCTTTCATACAAGTAGGGGTGTATTTGAATTGGGCTAGCTTGAAGTTCGGCTTGGCTTGGCCCGATCAAGCCGGGCTTGAGCTCGAAAAATAGGCTCGATCGCCAAGCCGAGCTATTTTTTGAGTTTAAAATGTATTCAAGCTGAGCTCGAGCCAAGGCCTGTTTGAATCGGTTCGGCCCGATTGAGGCTTAGATCGGCTTGAATATTATATAAAAAAATAATATTATATATATATATAATATAATTGTTGCATATATAATAAAAATATTATTATTTTCATTTGAAAATAATTTTTTAATAATTTAATCTGAGCTCAAGCCAAGTCGAGCTCGGCTAGGCTCAGCTCAGCTCGAGCAGATTCGAGCCGAGCCAAGCTCGAGCATAGATGAAAAAAATTTCAAACCAAGCCGAGCGGGGTCAAGCCCGACTCAAATATATTAATTAATCTAATTTTGTGAAGATGCATCAAATTCATGTATCTCCATATGATTTTAGGGTTTCAATCTGGATTTGCAGATACAATTGGGAAAAAAATGAGAAAAATCTGAATTTTTCTAAATTTTACCCTGAACTTCAATGTTTTCATTGAATCCATTATATGTTACACACTATACGACTTGGTCGGACTATTCTTACTTTTCAGAAGAAAATTAATTCTTAATTCTTAATTTTAAATTATATTTTGTAATACATATTACACTAACCTAAAAAATATACATGTTATATCTATATGATTGTACAATAGTTTATTAGTGTTAATACAATTAATCCAATCTACAAGTTGGGTGCATATTTTTTTCGGGTTTTTTCAATTCCGAGGCCCTTTGAAGCGGACGAACAAACCAGGGGGTTTCACGCAGGGAAATCGGTCCAAGGAAATCGTGATGCAGAGGAACAAAACCGGAATGCATCCGGCTCGCGAGATCCCACTCGGGACAGTCACCAAGTATCAATTGCTTCGCTCTCAGTCCAGCAGTTACAAGCAATGATTCCGATACCATTTGTGCTCAGTACGGGGGTGTGTACAATCTTCCTTGGTCTATGCCAAGCCATACTCTCAAACGATTGAGCAAATGCGCTTCTCGCAGGATACCAACCGCCAAAGTTTCAACAGTTCGATGGAAAAGGCAATCCAAAACAACACGTTGCTCACTTTATCGAGACTTGCAATAATGCCGGCACGTACGGAGACTTCATGGTGAAACAGTTCGTTCGCTCCCTCAAAGGGAATGCGTTCGACTGGTATACCGATTTAGAGTCTGGTTCCATTGATAGTTGGGATCAACTGGAGCGAGAGTATCTCAACCGCTTCTACAGCACCAGAAGGACAGTGAGCATGGTGGAGCTTGCCACTGTACGACAAGTGAAAGATGAACTTGTTATTGACTACATCGACAAGTGGAGGAATCTTGCTCTTAACTGTAAAGATCGTCTTTCTGAACCATCTGCTATCGAGATGTGCATCCAAGGGATGCACTGGGGGCTTCTTTACATCCTCAAAGGGATTAAGCCTCGTTCTTTTGAAGAATTAGCTACACGGGCTCATGACATGGAGCTCAGTATAGCCGCACATGGAGATCCACGACCGATCGATTCTTTCAAGTCGGAGAAGAAGCAGTGGAACGCATCCAAACCCTCCAAGACTAAGGAGGTTATGATCACCACTACTACCACCAAGCCGGTCAAGATCTCGAGCCAAAAGAAGCAGGAACCGCCGAAGGCAGGCACATCTCAAGAAAGAGGGCAAGGCAGGATGACGCTCAAGGAGCTCGAGGCAAAAGAATATCCTTTTCCAGACTTTGAGGTATCTGGCATGCTCGATCAACTGCTAAGTCTAAAGTTGATTGAATTGCCAACCTCTAAACGTCTAGAGGAAGCGGGTCGCGTTGATGACCCAAAATACTGCCGATACCACCAACTGATTAGCCATCCGGTTGGAAAATGTTTCGTCCTCAAAGAGAAGATTATGGACCTAGCTCGACAAGGAAAGATTGAACTTGACTCCGTTAATGATGTGGCAGCCTCGAATATAACGAGTGTTGCCTTCAGGTCTTTCAACCCCAGTTTGATTCCACCTTCATCATCTGTAACAATGTTGTCTCCTCAAGTAATAAAAGCACCATGGCCACCACAAAATTTGAAGCAAGTCACAGCCGGAACTCTTGGCTTTGGTATCCCCCATTCAATATCAGTGGTAGCATCTAGTCAAGGGCAAATTCCATTGTTGCAACTACAGCAACAACGATGTCTCCCTACAAAAATTGAACGAGAGTCAACAAAAAAATCTTCTCTCATCGATGATGACGGTTGGACATTGGTTACACGACGACGACGACGTGTGCAACATCCACCTCCTCCTTTTCATCCAAGAGCAAAACGGACCAAAAGAAAGACTCGTCCAAGCATCAAGTCAAAGAAGAAGAAGAAGGTAGTGAAGAAAAAAGCATTCAAAGTGCCTCCTGCTGATCCTGAAGAGATTTTTCAGCAGTTTCCTCCTTTGGCAATCACATTTGGCGACTTCATACCAATGTGGTTTCTCCAAAAACAGGAACGAGAGCCGTCCTACTCTGTCGCATGTTACCAAGTCGAATCAGACACATCGGAAAAAGAAGTGAACGATGTACCTGCCAACCAATCATCCCCTTCAATTCATGAAGAGGAGCATCCCAAAGGAGAAGATGATGCATCCGACATTGAAGAGACATCAATACACTTGAGTCTTTTTGAGGCCCTACAACTACCGGAAAAGACTCGGCTCAGCCTCGCTCAAACCTTGACTAATCCCGAAAAGTACAAGGAAAAAGACTGGGTTCAAAGAAAGTCGGAGACATGTGCCTCTTGCATGGCCACCATCACCTTCGATGACGAAGACCTACAACTTGGTTCTCATCCTCATAACAGGCCGTTATATGTCACAGGATCCATTAAAGAACACAAAGTTCAACGCATTCTTCTTGACTGTGGGTCCGCTGTCAATATCATGCCCATCCGCACGATGAGAAAAGTCGGCATCTCTCCAGATCAATTGAGTCGAAGTAGGCTGGTGATCCAAGGCTTTAACCAAGGGGGGCAGAGAGCCATCGGAATGGTCCGCTTAAAGCTCACAATCGAAGACTTGGAGTCCGAAGTACTCTTCCATGTCATTAATTGCAAGACATCATACCACTTGTTGCTTGGACGTCCCTGGTTACACGAGACGGGTGTGGTTCCATCTACATGGCATCAATGCTTCAAGTATTACAAGGATGGTGTGCCGAGAAAGATTGTTGCTGAGAGTCGACCTTTTGAGAAGACTGAAACACACTTTGCTGATGCTAAGTTCTACACGGAGACTGAAGTCCTCTCGGAGACTGAAGTCCCCAAAAGGATGAGAAAGCTCAAAAAGTATCAAAAGGAGAGGAAACGAACAAATCAACGAAGAACTCTACCAACATCTCCAATCCAATCTCAGTGCTTCAATACATTCCGCAATCATGTCGAAAGCCGGGACAACTTCCTTTTGTGGCAATGACTAAAGAGACCAACTCTACTTTTTCGAAAGCCAACCTAAACACTTTGCAAGATGAGTTAGTTCTTCCAGTAGCACCGCTCGTCAAATCCACAATTATAAGGCCACCAATTGTAGGATTTGTCGCATCTACAATGAAGTTTGAAGAAGAGGAAGACATCTCAACCCAAGAAAGTTCAGAGGGTTGGTATGGAGCTAAGACAGAAAAGCTCTTCGAAGCAGCTGGATATGGAAAAGGTGAACCCATACGCTTAGGCAAGCTTCAACCTCTTGACCAAATCCATGGCCTCACAAAGGCGCAGGCCCAACTAGTTCGAAAAGGAGAAAAGTTCATTATCAATCGTCAAGGAGTTGGTTCTACACCTCAAACACCAATCAAAATCTCAGTAAAGGAGAAAGTCTCTACTCAACACATTACAGTGCAAGTAGCCAACGATTGTGAAAACAAAGTCCCCTCAGCTTATGCATCTGTCTTTGATCGACTTACCCCACCAATACAAAGTACTTCGGTCTTTGAGCGTTTAGGAGCAGCACAAAGTGATACAACCTTAAACTCTCAAGTTCTCCAATGGCGTGAGTCTGCACTCACCCGCTTGGGAGCACAAGGAAAGAAGACGAACCTGCTCCTCTGAACAAGTCCAAAAGACGACGTAGACATGGGAAGAGGCATGTCAGTCGCAAAGATGTTGGTGACCCACAAAGTGTAATTCCATCGCAAATGAAACGACAAGCAATTTTGGAAGTCTCAACAACAGATGCTTTGACGGTAAAACGACGCATTATCATCTCCACTAACCAAGGAAAACAATCTCAAACAAATCAAATTGAGATGAGCGAGATCGAAGATGTTGCTACTGTCAATCACATTACCATCCAAGAGCCTGTCGAAGAAGAGTCATCATCTTCAAACGATGAACTAGAAAGTGCTCCTCCAGTCTTCGAAGAAGGGGGGCAAGCTACCGTCGACGAGCTCAAACAATTAAACCTTGGTACAGAAGAAGAACTGCGCCCTATCTTTGTCAGTGCACTCTTAAGTCCTGAGGAAGAAGCTGATTACTTCAAGCTACTGCAAGAATACAAAGACGTTTTTGCATGGAGTTACAAGGACATGCCCGGCCTTGATCCTAAATTAGCAATCCATCACCTAGCTATCAAACATGGCGTTCGCCCCATCAAGCAAGCGCAGCGTCGCTATCGACCTGAACTGGTTCCACAGATCGAAGCTGAAGTCAACAAGCTGATCGAAGCTGATTTCATCCGAGAAGTGAAGTATCCAAGTTGGATTGCAAATATTGTCCCGGTCAAGAAGAAGAATGGACAAATCCGAGTATGCGTAGATTTTCGCGACCTGAATAATGCATGTCCAAAAGATGACTTTCCATTGCCAATTACGGAGCTCATGGTCGATGCTACAACAGGACACGAAGTCTTATCCTTTATGGATGGTTCATCTGGTTATAACCAAATTCGAATGGATCCAAAGGATGAAGAACTCACAGCCTTTCGTACACCAAAGGGAATTTACTACTATAAAGTGATGCCGTTTGGACTAAAAAATGCTGGTGCCACTTATCAACGTGCTATGCAAAAGATTTTTGATGATGTCTTGCACACAAAGGTTGAATGCTACGTCGATGACTTGGTGGTAAAATCAAAAAGGAGAGCGGATCATCTTCAAGACCTTCGTGACATTTTCATCAGGCTTCGAAGGTACCAATTAAAGATGAACCCTTTAAAGTGTGCATTTGGGGTCACTTCAGGCAAATTCCTCGGGTTTGTTGTCCGACATCGCGGTATTGAGATTGACCAAGCTAAAATCGATGCTATCCACAATATGCCAGAACCTAAGAATATCCACGAGCTTAAAGGCCTCCAAGGTCGTCTCGCCTACATCCGGAGGTTCATCTCAAACCTAGCAGGGCGGTGTCACCCCTTTAACAAGTTAATGTAGAAAGATGCATTGTTCAAATGGGATGATGCTTGTAAGAAAGCTTTCGAAAGCATCAAAGAGTATCTCCTCAAAGCACCAGTTTTAGCAGCGCCTATCCCCAATAAACCACTGATTCTTTACATCAGTGCTCAGGAGCAGTCATTGGGGGCATTATTGGCACAAGAAAATCATGATGGCAAAGAAAATGCGCTCTACTACCTGAGCCGAACTCTGGTGGGGGCAGAATTGAACTATTCACCCATTGAGAAGATATGTCTTGCTCTTATCTTCGCTACAAAGAAGTTGAGGCACTATATGCTGTCACACACAGTCCGACTTATCTCTCATGCCGATCCACTCAAATACATAATGACGAGACCAGTTCTATCGGGAAGGCTCGCCAAATGGGCACTTCTCCTGTCAGAATTTGAGATCGTTTACATCCCTCAGAAGGCAGTAAAAGGACAAGCGGTAGCTGACTTCCTCGCAGATCATCCAATCCCAGCTGATTGGGAATTATCTCAAGACTTGCCCGATGAAGAGATCTTCTACACTGATGTAATACCATCATGGAAGATGTTTTTTGATGGTGCTGCAAGAAAGAATGCAGCAGGAGCAGGAGTCGTCTTTGTAACTCCACAAGATGAAGTCCTTCCATTCGCCTTCACATTGGCAGAGTTATGTTCAAACAATGTGGCTTGAATATCAATCCCTCATAATTGGATTAGAACTAGCCCGAGACATGCAGTTGTACCAGCTCAATGTGTATGGAGACTCAAAGCTTGTCATTAACCAGCTCTTGACAGAGTACGACATCCTCAAGCCCAATCTAATCCCCTACTATCTCTATGCTGCTGAGCTCATAAGTCAGTTCGAAGATATCACTATGTTGCATGTTTCAAGAAACGAGAATAAATAAGCTGATGCTTTGGCCAACCTTGCAGCAACTTTAGCTGTACTTGAAGAAGAAGTGACGACGGTTCCTGTCTGTCGGAGATGGGTCATCCCTCACTTGATCCACCATGACATCGCTCAACAAGCAACAAATTTCATCGAAGTATTCGAGATTGAGGTTGAAGACTGGAGACAACCTCTCGTTGAATATCTTCAACATGGAAAATTGCCGAATGATCTCAAGCACAAGACTGAAATTCGTCGTCGTGCGCCCCGATTCCTATACTTCAACAATGAGCTGTATCGTCGCTCCTTCAATGACATCTTGATGAGATGTCTTGGAAATGATGAAGCTAGAGAGGCCCTTGAAGAAGCTCATTCAGGTATCTGTGGTACTCATCAATCAAGGCCAAAGTTGCATGATCGACTAAAGAGAATGGGATACTATTGGCCAACCATAGTGAAAGACTCGCTCGAGTTTGCCAAAAGATGTCATGCATGTCAAATCCATGGAGACTTCATTCGCCAACCACCCGAGCCGCTTCACCCAACAGTAGCATCTTGGCCCTTTGACAATTGGGGACTTGATGTTGTCGGGCCACTCCTAAAGTCTTCTAAACAACACCTCTACATTCTTGCTGCGACAGACTATTTCTCCAAATGGGCAGAAGCAATCCCTCTCAAAGAAGTCAAGAAAGAGACGGTTGTAGACTTCATCAAAAATAATATTGTCTTCCGCTATGGGGTCCCTCGTTATATAGTAACGGATAACGGGAAACCATTCAAGAATGCTCTGATGGATCAATTTTGTGCGAAGTTCGAAATCAAGCAAAGATGCTCTACAATGTACAATGCGCCAGCAAACGGACTCGCAGAAGCTTTCAATAAAACTCTTTGCAAGCTCCTTGAGAAGGTTGTTTCCAAGTCGAAAAAGGATTGGCATGAACGGATTGGTGAAGCACTTTGGGCATACCGGACTTCATACCGCACTCCTACACAAGCCACACCTTACTCGCTTGTTTATGGAGTCGAAGCAATACTTCCATTGGAATGTCAAATTCCGTCACTACGGATTGCAATCCAAGAAGGCCTCACAGGTGATGAAAATACAAAGCTACGTCTTGCTGAACTCGAAGCTTTGGACGAAAAGAGGTTAGAAGCGCAGCAACGCCTCGAGTGCTATCAAGCTCGCTTATCTCGAGCTTTCAACAAGAAAGTTCGACCTCGCTCCTTCCAAATAGGTGACTTAGTACTTGCAGTTCGAAGGCCCATCATTCTTTCACATCGGTCTGGAGAGAAATTTGATCAAAAGTGGGATGGACCGCATGTGGTGAGAGAAGTCTACACCAACGGCGCTTACCTTCTTTCAACACCCGATGGAGTTCGTCTTGGTCCTATCAACTGCAAGTTCCTTAAGCAATACTATCCATGATAGAACAATGCTCCTCGATATGAGCCTAAAGTGTCCACAACGCTCCTTGATACGAGCCTAAAGTGTCCACAACACTCCTTGATACGAGTTTAAAGTGTCCACAACACTCCTTGATACGAGTCTAAAGTGTCCACAACGCTCCTTGACGCATGAGCTTAAAATGCATGTCACTCTTGGCTTATACAACCAAAATTGTAAAAGGTTCAATAACTCTTGTACTCTTGCTCGCTAGACTGAAAATCTAAAAGGACAGTCTAGGCAAAACTTAGAGCACAAAAAAAAAAAAAAAAAAAAATCGAACTACGTTAAAGCTTGATCCCACGACGGGTACGTAGGCAGCCTGTAAAGTTACCTCAGGTTCAGCTACCATGAAAAAAAAACAAAAAAAAAGGAGAAACAATACCTTTCATGGGTATGGAGTTGATTGCTTCTGGTGCGCTACAAGATGTCGTACTCCACTGCAACATTAGCAAAGTAGATACAACTCTCTTTCTCAGCAGCTCTCCAGCACTCTATCTTGGGACTATGATTTTTATTCGCAAAAATGAATCAAAGTCTCGCTTTGATCTAGATCCTCAGCATCACGGCAAACTTCTTAAATAATGTCCGTGAGCGAAAAAACATTCCTTGACGGGTTGAAAGATCGACAGGTCCGTGTATCTTCAAGATTGCAGCAAGGGTCTCGTCCAACAGGTCCGTGTATCTTCAAGATTGCAGCAAGAGTCTCGTCCAACAGGTCCTCGCGGCCTCGAGATCACAAGAAGAAAGTGCAAACAGGTCCTCGCGGCTTCAAGATTGCAAGAAGAAAGTGGAGTCGGAGTCTTCCACGAGTCGGTCGTCATCTGGTGTTCAATAAAGTGTTGTTCTTCTAACACGCCATCCCGGGACCCACAGTCCCACTTCGAGCTAAATCGTCAGCAACAGCTATCCAGTGTCTTCTCGCGTGTCACTTCTCACACCTTCCATGCTCCAGTCACTGGCTCGTGTGTGGTTAAGCGCAGTTCTTCTAGCATGCCATCTCGGGACCCACAGTCCCACTTCGAGCTAGATCGTCAGCGTCAGTTATCCACTTCTCTTGAGAAAGGCATCAGTTGACAAACTTATTGATAATATCTTGGGAGACATTACGAGAAGACATCTCTCTGCAAAACAAAGACAGAAAACAGGGAAGTTCATCAAACTCTCCAAATTTTCTACAAACTTTACCCTACAACGATTCGGAAACCATTCAAAAAAAAAAAAACAAAAAAACAAAAACAAAACAAAAAAAAAAAAAATCACCAAAAAAAAAAATCACAAAAAGAAAATATCACTCATACACATAATAAAAAAAAAAATCAAACAAAATTTAACAATCAATAAAAAAAAAATCATTTAAAAAAAGAGAGAAAGTAACAACAAATTAAATAATAAAAAAACAAAAAAATATATATTTTAAAAAAATACACATGGAAACACAAATTAAAAAAAAAGGTAAAAAAATAAATTAATAAGCAACCAAAAATATTTAATAAAACATGCACACACTCGTCAAAAAAAAAAAAAGAGCATAAACAAAAATAGATGGGAGAAAAGAGTACGAAACACAAAAACAAAAAAACAAACGGAGCAAAGGGCAGCCCAACCATGACGCCCAGGCTACCCTCTCCACCAGTACTTTGTTTAAAAAAAAAAAAATTCTCACATACTATCCTAATACCCATTGATTAAAAAACAATCAACAAATCAATTAAAAAAAATTAATTAAAGTTAAATCAAATAAAAACATAAAAAAATCAATCATAATCATTATTTAAATAAAACAATTAAAAAACAAATCAATCATTACGTCTTTGACTCTCAATCTATTAAATTACCATCAAATCGTTAAGCTTTCAAAAAAAAAAAAAAAAAAAAAAACAAAAGAACTGTTAGCAACAAAATTGTTTTCTCCAACCAATAGGAACCGCACAATCGCATGCCGATCGCCAACTTGGTCCAGTCCGATTCGGCACTGTAATATCTAAAATCCATACCCACACAAATAAATTTGGGTGTACTAATATTGTTCTCGTACTATTTGTAAGGGAAGGTAAACTGTCTCCTTAACCCATTGGGAGTAGGATTCGTATTTAACCCAAATCAAGATAAACTCTAAACAAATTAAATCAAAGTCAAACACTAAGTTATCAAATTTAAATCCAAATCAAACACTAAATCAAGGGTTACGCTAATGTCACTCATAGGTTCCATCACTATACCCTTGAGGGGGCAATTTGTAGAACCCTAAAATTTATCAATTTTACACAAAGGTCCCTACACACCCGTAAAATTGTATAAAGAGCCTAAAATCATTTTTAAAGCCCTATACATTTAAATTTGGCCTAATGACAAGGCATGGGCCTCCTATGGCTCGGGTCTGGGCACGAAGTAGAAAGCCCATAAACCCAAAACCTAAGTCCAAATTTAAATGGGTCACACACTCGATAAATGGGTCGATCCGTCAACACAACAAAAAAAAAACTGATTATGGACTCAATACCCAAGAAGATAGGTGGGGCCCATGAAAGCCTCCTAAGTCCCTTAAACTACTAAATAGAGTGGGACTCTTGAAATCCTTATCTCTAAATGGATAAGCCTTATCAAGATCTCTTAAATCCCTTAAACTACTAAATAAAGTGAGACTCTTAAAATCCTTATCTCTAAATGGATAAGCCTTATTAAGATCTCTTAAATCCTTTAAACCACTAGATGGAGTAGGATTCTTGAGATCCTTATCTCTAAAAGTCTATAAATAAGAGCCAAAGCTAGAGATTTAGGGATTGAGAAATTCAGAGAGAGCAATTCAGAAGAAGCCAAAGAAGAGAACTCAGAAGCATTCTCTAGCCTTCAAAGAAAAGAAATCAAATCATTCCGGAGAAGACAAAGCTGCAAAGAAGCCAGTTCTCCTCCAAAATCACTTTCTAGCCGATTAAGCGCGAAGCCCGGAAGAAAGGAAAAGCTACATCAACACTTTCAAAGAAGATCGAGATCACGCCTCGGCCCTTATCTTCTACTTTAGAAATTTCTGATTGTTAATCAGAGGATTTCTTGAGAGTTGTACCAAACTGAAAATAAATAAAATATTTTGTTCATCATTATTTCGTCCACGAAATTTTGTGTCGACAAATACATTCATAACTGAACCTCATAATTGGAAAGTAATGTGAGGTCGGGAACCTTGGTTAGGGTGACGTAACCCTAAGTGATCTTGAGTCATAGTTTATTATATACTGTTCTATTTTACTGTAACATGCAAATTGAACTGTTTATTATATCTTATTAATGCGTGTTATTATGCGGAAAATAGTTTAGAAGGATTGTGGTTTTATTGGGCTTCATAGCTCACTGAATTTTTGTGTCAGCAGATCTTGGAGCTGCTGACCAGTAAGTGAAAAGTCCAACTGGACATTTTGGAAGCTTGTACAAGTTGTACCCGGCGTGATAGAGGCGCCTACTTTTGTAAAACAAACTTGATATAAATAATACAGGTACATGGTTTGTATGATGGTTATTGTGATGACAGGTGTTATTTGCTTTTTGGAAGCATCTGATAAATATTTAAATTTCTCGCATTTTCGCGGGTAAAGTCTTCCGCTTGCATGATTTGACGAACGGACGCGCGTCTCGGAACTTGATTCCCTATGTGCGGGTTCGGGGCGTCACATTATCATTCTGAAAATTTTATTTATTAGATTTTCTATTTTTTTTCAATATTTTTTCCTATTCTTATTTTCAAAACGAGATGCAAAATTTCACCACCTTAATAGTTGTTATAGCAAAGCAAGAAAATCTCTTTGCCTTAGAAGGACTTATAATTATTGCTCAGGTAAAAAGATTTATAATTATTCTAATTTTTAGTTATTTATTTATTTAGTATAATTGGTTATTGATATTGAAATTCGTGTTTACATGTATAAGAATGAAAATGAGTATAGGAGTGTAATTGGATCATATGGAGATACTGGAAAAACATATATCAATCAGAAAGTTAATTTGTTCAAATGAAATTATGATTTAATCTTGCATTATATTTGTTCTAAAGAGATTAATACATGCAATGGTGGTAATGTGGTATTGTGATTCTTTCACACCTAACAATCCCAATAGTCCTAAAATGTAGACTGAGAATTGGATTGGCTGGTGGGTTTCTATTTTTTATTATTTTGACTTTTCTCTTCTTTTTTCTTTTCAATTCTATCTTTTTTGTTGCGAGTTAATAGTGTTCAAATGATTTCTTTCAGGTTTAAGAACTGGGGTGGTAAAAACCCACATAGAACTGCTGAGGATTTGGCCTTTTCTGTTTCACATTTTTTCCAATGTGGTAGCACTTTTCAAAACTATTACATGGGTTAGTATCACACTAAACAAACATAATAGAGATATATTGCTGAAGAAAATTTATACATATCTGCATGATAATATTTTTTTAATTAATGTTTCAGTATCATGGCGGTACTAATTTTGGACGGATTGTCGGAGGTCCATATATGGTCACATATTACAATTATGATGTACCTCATGATGAATATGGTAATCGAACTCGAATTATTCCATGTTTGTTGTTAACTTGACTAAAATTAATATAAATGTTTTATTGTTAGTTCTTACAGTTAATTGTCATATTCATTCTAAATTCTTAAAAATTATCCGTTGATTGAAATTTTCTCTCTAATATTATATTTAAATCGTTAAATTTTTAGTTCTTACAGTTAATTGTCATATTCATTCTAAATTCTTAAAAATTATCCGTTGATTGAAATTCTCTCTAATATTATATTTAAATCGTTAAATTTTAAAAATAACTACTATTATAATGAGAGGAAGGGTAAGTCTGTTCATTTGTTTCACCAGTAAGCACGAATCTCTCAAGAGTTCCTATTTTCTCTCCCCTTAAAGAGCCAAGACTATTCCCAAGTCCCAAGAGTTATTAGAGATATCTCTCTCACACACACATCTCTCATTATCCCCATCCCCATATTTTCTCTCTCTCCTACCATCTCTAACTACCCATGTCTCTCCATCACATACCACCATCACCGTCTCACTTCTCTCTCTTGACATCATCTGTACTTTGAAATTTAAAAAGTAAAATGATGATTATTGTTACACCCAGTTCAATAAAAATGGAGAAAAAGCAATAGAAGAGTGCAACCTTAGGGTAGTTTATATATTTCCTACCCTAGGTGATGGAAACTCAAAAGAGGAAGCATTTAGGAGATCCAAACGAAGTCCAGCAAACAACTCAGTGAGATATTCTGCATGGTGACGATAAGCCTATATTTCTTTCACCAATTTTGATATAATTATCTTTTCTCTCTCTCTTCTGATTCCTTGCTTATGATTCATATATTGTGGTTCAAATTCTGTAGGCCCTAGAATTTTTTTTATGTATCCAAATTTTAGGCCACACCCATAGGTTCTTGTTAAGATACAGATCATTTTGTTTAATATTCTTCTTATTCATCATCATAAACATTAGGAAATATTTTCATGTACTGTGTCAAATTTATTCAATTCGTGCTTTTCAATCCTATCATTTAATTTAGACACTCACGTGCCTTCCGCTAGTACATTCATAAAAGAGATATAACACAATATAACACTTGTAACCACATAGAGCTTTGATGTGGCTTGAAGTCATCATATGTATTTCAACAAAGAGGTTCACAAAGTTACCACTCTAGGTAAATGAAAGTATTGAGCCCAAGACAAGTACCTCTTGTAACAACTGGTATACTCCCAAAGGTACTGTTCTTATTGATGAGCATCAATACTCAGAAGTACCCGTAATTGTAGGTAGTCTAGGTGATGAGCTATTCTTGCAATCATGTAAAAAGACCCATGCCTTTACTCGTAACCAAAAGTATCGACGATGCCATATCCATAAGACTTATAGCCGTAATCATTGTACCCCATTCATTATCATGCTAATGAGTAAGATCATTAGCCTAATTACTGAAGGATTTATAATTAACAATAATATTTAAAAAATAATAATATCTTCTATTAAAACAACAATTTTTTTTTAATTTCCCGAAAAAAAATATGCACCCAACTTGTAGATTGGATCAATTGTATTAACACTAATAAACTATTGTACAATCATATAGATATAACATGTATATTTTTTAGGTTAGTGTAATATGTATTACAAAATATAATTTAAAATTAAGAATTAAGAATTAATTTTCTTCTGAAAAGTAAGAATAGTCCGACCAAGTCGTATAGTGTGTAACATATAATGGATTCAATGAAAACATTGAAGTTCAGGGTAAAATTTAGAAAAATTCAGATTTTTCTCATTTTTTTCCCAATTGTATCTGCAAATCCAGATTGAAACCCTAAAATCATATGGAGATACATGAATTTGATGCATCTTCACAAAATTAGATTAATTAATAAATTTGAGTCGGGCTTGACCCCGCTCGGCTTGGTTTGAAATTTTTTTCATCTATGCTCGAGCTTGGCTCGGCTCGGCTCGATATGTAGTTCGTAAAGCTCGGCTCGAATCTGCTCGAGCTGAGTTGAGCCTAGCCGAGCTCGACTTGGCTTGAGCTCAGATTAAATTATTAAAAAATTATTTTCAAATGAAAATAATAATATTTTTATTATATATGCAACAATTATAGTATATATATATATATAAATGATATATATATAATATTATTTTTTTATACAATATTCAAGCCGATCTAAGCCTCAATCGGGCCGAACCGATTCAAACAGGCCTTGGCTCGAGCTCAGCTTGAATACATTTTAAACTCAAAAAATAGCTTGGCTTGGCGATCGAGCCTATTTTTCGAGCTCAAGCCCGGCTTGATCGGGCCAAGCCAAGCCGAACTTCAAGCTAGCCCAGTTCAAATACACCCCTACTTGTATGAAAGAATGTAATTGAGTGCACTCAAAGAGATTTACCTTATTTTGGAAATCCTCATGGTTTGGAGGAGGTGATGAAACGAGAAATGCCGCTTCAATCACTGGTGAACTCATTAAGTCACAACTCAAGCAGTGCTGAAAAACTATCTTTAAATTCACCTAAATGGGTATTTTTATGAGATCTGAATCACCACAGGTTTAGTGCTCTCCAATATAAGGATTGATTCAAGAGAATTGGAAATGGAACCGTTTCATACGAAACATTGAAGTCACAAGTTGGTTTTGTGTCGATACCCTCAAACTGACATGTTGGGAAATATTGTTACATTGATGTCACAACTTGGTTTTGTGTCTATACCCATGGACATGGAAGCATTTCGTACGAAAATGTGTCGATGTTTTAAACCATAGATTTGAAAACATTATAATTACCATGTTTAAAAATGAAAAAATTCAATATAACATTACAGTAACTCAAATAAAATTATAGTTTAATTGGCGCTTCCATGTTTACACATGGATTTGTCGTGAAATGTTTGAAAATATTGTATAACATCACTATGGAGGAACAATACCAGTCATGGATAATCCAAAAGGATCACATGCCTATTCTTAATTTATAAGCTTCAATTAGTGATAATGGCATAAATAAGTTTTGATCCTATTGAAATAAAAGGGTATAGGATAAAAAATGGAAAAAGACACCTAAATTCATTCAGACTCACAGTGCCATTGCGAAAATCCCCTGCGATGTCAAGCTGTACCCATAAGGCTTTGGACAATAAGAAAATAATAAAGAATGCAATGAGGTAAAGAGGATTCCTGTTTTAGTTGCAGAAGAAACACAGGTTAGTGGCTGGACAAAAGAAATCGGATAATAAGAACAGCTATTGCTAGAAATAAACTGTCAACATCAGATTGAATTAAAAGAACAGAAGTCAGGAAACAAAGGTGTGATTACTTCAGAAGGAGCATAAATTCATTAAAACCAAGCACAACCAATGCAAGAATTGCCCATGGAGGAGGTAGCCAGTTGTTACTCCGCTTGTGAGCCTCCTGAAGGAAACACAGTATTTCACATGAGATAGCTAGATAAAGTGATAGTGTGTAACAGGCATTACATGAAAACATTTATCATATGGATGATTCTCCTAGCTTGTGCAACCTGAAAAGAAAGACCTAAAAAATGAGACATGCAGAAGATCAAGGAAGCCACCCTACAAACATAAACAAATAAATAAATAAAAAGTAAAAAATAATAATTCAGAGAGCAGAAACCACTCACTAAAGAGCTTTTGCTATAAATGTTTTTCTGTATTGAATATATTTTTTTTGGAAAGGAAAGAAAAAAAAAATTAAGCAAAAAAGGAAAAATTACAATCAGGCATAGGAACATCCCCTAGCATCTTCCGCAACAAAACGAGATAGGATACTAGGGAAGTTCACAGGATAAAAAAGAACATCGGTAATCGCATTACAATAGGTGAACAAAAAGTCAGCGGGGCGGTTACATTCCCTATACACAAACTCAAAGGAAACATCGTCTGTATTGAATATAATGAAAACATTTAAGTAAATCAGCATAAAACAGACAACATAGGACTCCCAGCACAAACTCAAGCAGAACGTTTTGAGTATAGATAAAAGATTTCAGTCACTTGGAGATCTGGCAGCATGAAGCCAACTTCTGATGCACAACTGTTCCAATATAAATTAAAAAAACAAGAAAACAAAAATGGAATATAATTTCTTCCCACTTGAACTTTGTTTGATCAATGTTGCCAAACGGACGTTTTACCCTTGTTTTCCTGTTATTCCTCTTCTTCTTTTTGGCTTGGAATGTAACCAGTACCTTAGTGAGGATGGTTGACCAGCATGCACCCAACAATTTGAAATCACTTGAAGCTGCTGGAGGGAAGATATTCTGTTATGCTTGTAGTACGATATGATATTGGAGCCCAATTATCATCTTGATAGAGAAGAAATCCACTAACCAAGGATATCGATACTGGCAGTCATCAGCTGTGAGGCACTCAATAGGTGTATAGAGACTAGTGAGCTAAGAAGTACGAAAAAGGCATGAAAACAGTATGGATATGGACTGGAAAGTATTAATAGAACGGTTGTGGTAGTTCCCAAAGACATTTGGCAATGAAGCAACTAACATATCTAAATGTTAAAAAGATTTGCAGCAGCACAAAAATTGCCATGATTACACTTGGGAATGGTGGAATAAAGTAAAAGGTGAAGCCAAGCATACAAAAAAAGGGATCGGTACTGAGATATGGATATTTCCCAAAAAAGAAAATTAAGAAAAGAGAAAATGTGACATTTTTCTGGCTGCACGCATATTTTTACTAGTGCAGAAGCAATGAGACCTAAGCAAAATGATTCTGTTCTTCCTCTTTCTTTTAATTCGGATAATAAATTGAGTAGAAATAGGTGATAGATGCAAAAACAAATACTCAGATCACCAAGCAACTTCAATCAAAATATCTTGCCAAATAATCAATCTAGTCAGAGCTCTTGAGCGAAAAATCCAGAAGAAAAGGAGGTGGCAATTAAAATGGTTTTTGTTTGTTAAAACAGTAATCAACAAGCCTCCAAGGAGGTGGCAATAAAGATGTAGAGACCCGGATTTCATGCCATGTAATTGTCTTGTTTAATAAGGGGTAAAATGGTCCAATTATATTGTATGTTATGAATGAATGTCAATGAATGAGTTTGGTGGGTGTTTAATATTAAAATATGTTTTAGAATGTTTAAAAAAGTATAAAATCCAGGTGGGTGAAGCGAAAATGGAAGGAATGAACAGTCAACATCCATTTCCGTTCTAAAGGCTCAAATTCATTCAAACGGAAATGGATTCGTTTGAACGAAACCAGGAATCTCAGTTGGGTAAACATTTCAACATCCATTTCCGTTCTATAGGACTCAAATTCGTTCGAATGGAAATGGATTCGTTCAAACGGAATCGTGCAGAAATGTTTTTAAAAAAGGGTTTAAGTCCGGATTTTTAGGGTTTTAAACCCTAGGACTATAAATAGACCCCTATTTTGATGGTTTCGAGTATTTTAAGGGATTTTTACCTAAGTTGGCAAAGGAGAGGAGAAAACCCTAGGTTTTCAAAGGGAGATTGCTCAAGAAGGGAAGATCTAGCTTGGAGAAGGAGATTGGAGCTTGAAGGTCACAAAGCTTTCTTGGAGCGATTTGGATCGAAAGGAACGATCTGTCGATCCCTAAGTTCTATATCCTTTCTAATCTATCCCTAGTTGATGTTTTGTATGTTTAAACATGAGTATGTATTGAATATCAAGAAGTCTACATGATTATGTTTGGATTGTGGAATGTGGAGTTGGAAATGGAGTTTTTGCATGTACCTATAATTTTATTAAGTATGATTTAACATGATTAAGTAAGATTAAGGGATGTTAATCATGAAAATGGATAGATTACAATACTTAAAGCTTAAATTGAGAAATGGCATGTATTTTAAAGGGTTTTGCTAAACATGGTAAGGGAATAGATAATGTATTATGACATTAGAGGTTGTCTATATTGAATTGGGAAATGAAATTGTTGGTGGATGATTTTAAGGGTGTGATTTATGATTACAGATGGTTGTGAATGGATGTTGGAGTGTCGAAAATGGAGGAAGGGCAAATTGTACACGAAAAATGGGTTGAATGTTTTAACTAGAATGTTTAGAAATGATAAATGCTTGAAATGGTGTGATTGAATTCATAAGGTTTTGTTAAATCAATATTGATCATGGCCATGATAAATTATGTCCCATTTATACTATATGGTGATTGATATTCGTGTAGGTCAATGCTTAGAGGAAGTCTTCCAGGTCAAGAATTCTCCAACCAGGTAGATGTACCCTACCGGAGTTTCTTGGCAGAAGAGCGGATTCTAAGTTATGACCAAGCTCAAATATTAATTACGACACTCATGCATAAGTTCACATGTATGGTAGTTACAAGTCTCACGGGTACACAAGCATGGCATAGACATTGCATGGGTATGGTGTATGAATTACAAGGGCAAGACAAGGACACTGTGCATTAAATACAAGGGCAAGAACAAAAACATTGTGCATGAATTACAAGTCCAAGAATACAAGTGCATGAATTTCAAGTAAATTGAATTACAAGTACATGAATTACAAGGAGTGCCAGGAAACCGTGTGTGCTCTCCATGGATACAATTACCAGTCCTAGATAATGCATCACGGACTTTGATCACAAGGATGCTCTAGGAGCTTAGGCTTGCATTATAGCTCTCCACGGATATAACATAAAGTCCTAAATACCATCTCATGGGAAACAAGCATACATGGAATTCATATCATAAGTTCAAGTGTCACATAAGTACACGAGTCAAGGTATTGTCATGATATGCTTACCTGTTATCCGCACTCTGATTATGTACGTGTCTTATGGAACGGTTATTGATTATGCAATTGTCGCATTAAATGGATATTGAATATGTATATGTGTTAATGCTATTGTTAGTTAGACTGGATATCCGCTGAGTGTTTTCAATACTCAGTCGACCTGTTATTGTCATCAGGTTTAGCGCAGGAGCCCATTGCCGCACCGTGGGTCGAGGAGGTTTATCAAGCGGAAAAAGAGGAAGGTGAGCTTCCTGAGGAGGGAACCCGGAACCTCGACAATTGGCCGTACTATTAGGGCTTTATTTTGAGTTGTTGTGAGAGAGCTTTGATAGTCAATTTTTGTTTTAGTTGATATTGCTTAGACTTTGTTTATGGATGATTAGATTATGAGTTGGTGTTTATTTTGGTAGTATGATGTATAGGATGGTTGTTTATATTGAGGAAAATTTTATGGTTACTATTTTAGGAGAATTTGTGATGCCCCGAACCCGCGCCTGGGAAATCAAGTTCCAAGACGCGTGCTCGTTCGTCATAACCACGCATGCGGAAGACTTTACCCGCAAAAATGCGGGGAATTTTCAACTTTTCTGATGAGCTTACATAAGCAATAACAACTGGTCATCACAATAACCAATCATAAGCAAATGCGTTACCTCACTGGCTACAATAGCCTTTACTTTTGGCACCACAACTGTACAGGTACACTTCTCAAAATCTATCAAGTATAACTCCTTGCCAATCGGCAACCGCTTCCAAATCTGAAGACATAAATGAGAGTGAGCTATAGAGCCCAACAAAATCCACAATCCATCTAGGCTATTTTCCACCGAGTAAAAATCATCATCATCAATAACGATATAGTGTTGCAATACATTTCTCATATTATAATAATATATAATATCGTAATCCGTGACCCGAGGTCACTCAGGGCTAGTTCACCCTATTTTGAGGTTCCCAACCTCAATTTCCAAGTTCATCCAATCATCGTCTACACAACTAGATTACCATCCCAGACAACCGCGCACATTCTATCCTTGAGTCCGCAGACTCAATCAACTGGCTTTCACCTGTGTTCAACCTTTATCCTTGAGTCCGTAGACTCAATACATAATCCGAGCCTTCACCCACTAGAACCAACACAACAATCTGTTCTCCCTTGACCTAGTCAAAGAGGATCTATGGATAACACTCCACCCACTCCCAACGATCAGTCACGTACTTCGCCAAAAAGGATCTATGGACATTATTCCACCCACTCCCGACGATTAGTCACGTACCTCGCCAAAGAGGATCTATGGATATTATTTCACCCACTCCCGACTATCAGTCACGGAGGACTACATCACACCACCACTCCAAACCTAGCCAAAGAGGATCTATGGATATCAAATCCACCCACTCCCGACCATCAGTCATGGAGGACTCACATATTACGACCACTCCAGACCTAGCCAAAGAGGATCTATGGATATCAAATCCACTCACTCCCGACTATCAGTCACAGAGGATTATACTTTAACCCTAGTTAGGTTTTCTAACCACAGGTTAACCCAAGCCTCACTTGGTTAGCTGAAATACTCGGGCCTCGCACCCGTGAACCAAATCCGGTAACACACCGTCCCGTTAAGGAACGTTTCCAGGCTAATGGATGTGTTCATAGCCTTATACGACCTGCAAAACAACTTTTTGACACCCCAGAGTGACGATACAATTTACCCGGGACCTGATCTGGGCTCCCCGAAGGTCCACATAAAATCGCAACATCACATAGGGATCTCTGACCCTTTTTCCATCCACGCCTTTTACACGGTGAGTCTAAATCCAGGGTTTTGAGACCCGAGACCAAGGGCTACACCCCTCTACTCATTTTCCACGCACAATCACCTTCTCATAACACATCCACAGGGTCTCAGACCCTTTTCCATCAACGTACATACATTCCACATAAAGAATATAGCAATTAACAGGGAAAAGAGGAGATGGAAGGAGTTTTTACCTGTTTCTTGTGCTTCGAGATGCCTAGGGCTGAAACGGACACCACCAACGCTCTCGGGAGGACGATCAACCCCAAGGTGAAGCTCCTTGCTCTCACACCTTCACTTTCTCTCTCTAGATTTTCCCCTTTCTCTCTCTACACAGCGATCGAGGCACCGGGGAAGAAAATAAATGTCGCCAACGCGTCGGGAGCGTCGAAATATGTCAAGGTGGACCTCCTTTTTTGTTTCTCTCTTCTTTCTCTCTCCTCTTTTCTCTTTCCTCTCTTTCTCTTCTACTTTCTCTCTCTAGAAGGGAGTTTGGCAGAACTCCCCCACTATTGCAAACCGTGAGAATGAAGGGGTTGGCCCCTTATTTATAAGTCAAGGGTCATGTGCAATGCACATGACCACCAGTAATGGTCCCGTGACCAAGTTAACGTTTGACCGTTTGACTATTCTTCCGTATTTTCTCGCAGTATACGGCCTCTGAAACCCTACTTTATGATGCCCGATTTTGACGAAACTTCAGTGACCGAACTTGGGACAATCCAACACCTACTGTAGGAAATTTCAGTGAAAAATATAGAGTTTTGACAGTCAAAAGTAAATCTAGACAAAAACTGCAAAACCCACTAATTTCCTGATTTCGGACACAAAACAGGCCGGCCGTTTCTCTCGTTTGAGATAACTAACTGCCGAGACGACAGACATTAGTCATCACAACCGACCGTCACGCAGTAGGAACCAACTGCACGGATTTCTATTAAGATCCCCACATTATGGAGTCCCAACTGAATTCCGAAAAAATCTAGAATTTCCGGTTTTCCTCGATTTTCTTACATTTAAGACCCCTGCAGTCTCCGCGAATCAATACCGAGCAAAACCCGCAACGATGGTTACCGAACTAGGGACCGTTCCACCTAGCTGTACAATTTCAGGGGAAAATGATGATGTGTTACAACACAAAGTAAATCTTGGAAGAAAATTATAAAACCCCCATTTCCTGGATTTTTGACACCGATCTCATTGCGGCAACACGATCGCTGCGTGACGTAACCGACATGATTGATTATTTTTTTTTCGATAGCCACCGCATGCTACGTGGCGATTTTTGTAGGAAAACCCTGAAGTTTATCGATACCTTCAATCCCGAACAAAACCCACTTTCTACCGGATTTACAAATAAGTAAACTTGTTCAAACACAATGAGGACCCATAAGCCCATAATGTTATTATTTAAATTCTGTGTTGGTTACTAGAATTATTCGGTACTATTTGCCCTTGTATACTTGTGAATCCAAGCAAGGATACATCGTCAACGACCCAAGTCTCATTATGTCCAAAGTGGGGTTTTTGGGCTAATTACAGAGGTCTACTAGAGCCAAGCATTAACCTTACGGCTAAAGTATTAGGTTTCAGAACTTGGAGATTTTGTACAACTTAGAAAGGCAACATCAGGTTTAAGACTTAGATTGGTTTTATTCCAAGATTGAGTTTGAAATTGCTTTTATCGTTTAGAATTATGTCGTAAGATCAAAGTTGGTGTTATGATTAGTTCAGGAAACATTGTCTGAGTAGAGGAATGAGCAGGAAACCCGCATGGGAAGAGGCATTGTGACATCATTGCGGAATCCACCCCGTGGTAGACGTGTATCATCAGAATGAATTAATTTCTAAAGATCAAAGTTTTATGTTAGGTTCAGGACAATTGTCATGGAGGAGAGGGAATGAAGAGAAACCGTATGGAAGAGGCATTAGTAGACTAATGGGGACCACACCCCGGGAGGGTAGCTATCATCATGATATGGTCATACATCAAGACCCTTGCCGCGGGCCTTACTTTAGCACACTGCTTTCATGGCAACAAGCCACTAAAAGTCGGTCAATAGAGCTGTCTCAGAGCTTCTAGACCATCAGGCCGTTCATGTGTGGGTCGCAAGTTTCCCGCCGTGAACTTCTTCGAGACTTTGCTACTTCATGGTATCTTGGCATCTGAGCCAGAGTAGCGTTCTGTGAACTTTTTGTACAAGGATTCCTCTAGAGAGGACAAACTAAATAGCTAGTCTTATGATTGACCGACGGTCTGTTTTGGTAGCAGAAGTGGGAGGGCCTGGCCGTCCTTATAGGTATTGCTAATGTCTTACGTCACCAAGGCTTGTTGTCTGATACCTCTTCAATCTGAAGGTAGTAGGTAGGCTGATCCTACTGTTGGATCTCGATCGGCCAGAGCATGATGCCTGTGAGGATCTGAACCATAGAAGCGAGAGTAGCTAGTGCATCAACGAATCTGTTGTGGTTCCTTGACTTGTGACGGAATCTGATTGTTTTGAACTGCATGATTAGTACGTTGAGGTAGGCCAAGAACGGGACTAGCCTTGCTTCTCAGATGACCCAAGATTCATTTACCTGACAGATTACCAAAGATGAGTTACCGTAGATGTCTACCTCCTCGATCCTGATGCTCAGGGCTTCTTTTAGTCTGGCCTTACATGCCTTATATTCTGCTTTGTTGTTTGATTATTTGAATTTCAGCTTGACTGAGATTGGGAAGTGTGCTCCTTTGGGTGAGATTAAGACTGCTCATGCCCCGTGTCCATGACTATTAGCGGCTTCATCAAAATATAACTCCCAACCGAGGTACTGCTATTCTTCTGCTTCTGCATACAGGATGGCTTCGTCTGGAAACTGATCATGTACTGAAACATAGTCTTGTGCTGGACTGTGGGTAAGGTAATCTACAATCGCCTGCCCCTAATTGACTTCTGAGTCATGTACGTGATGTCAAATTCAGACAACATCATAAGCTATCGGGTAGTCTTTCAGGTGGTTGCTGGCTTTTCCTGTAGGTATTTGAGTGGATATATTCGGGAGATTAGGATTGCTGTATAGGAAAGCAGATAGTGCCAAAGACGCTGAGTAGCCCAGACCAGTGCTAGACAAGTTTTCTTGAGCGGGTCATACTTTTCTTCATACTCTAGCAGGCGCTTATTGATATAGTAGATGGCTTGCTCTGTTCTGCATGTCTCGTCGTGTTATGCCAGGATGCACCCCATAGAGGTCTGTTGTACTGAGATGTATAGTAGCAATGGCCGTCCTGGTGTAGGAGGCACAAGTACTTGAGGATTGAGGAGATACTGCTTTATTCTGTCAAAGAATTCTTGGCAGTCAGCTGTCCAGACTATAGGTACATTCTTTCTAAGATGTTTAAAGATTGGTTCGTATATCAGAGTGAGCTAGGAGATGAATCGGTTGATGTACTAAATTCTATTTAGGAACCCGTGGATTTCCTTTTCAGTTTGGGGTTGGCATTTTGATGATAGCCTTAGCTTTGGTTGGATGAATCTCGATGCCTCTCTTGCTGACTATGAAGCCAAGGAGCTTTCCTAATGAGGCTCTAAAGACACATTTGGCTGGATTCAGTCTCAGGCCGAACTCTCGGAGTCTGTCATAGAGTCTCTTCAAGTCTTCAGGGTGTTGCCTGGCAGTAGGTGATTTGAAGATCATGTCATCCATGTAGATTTCAGTCGACTTGTGGATCATGCCGTGGAATAGTGCCATCATGGCCCTTTGGTAGGTCGCCCCTGCGTTCTTGAGTCTAAAGGGCATTGCCTTGTAGTAGAATGTGTCCCATGGAGTAATGAAGGAGGTTTTCTTCATCTCCTCTTTTGTCATTCTGATCTAGTTGTATCTGGAGAAACCATACATGAATGAGAGTGTCTCGTGCCCTACAGTGTTGTCGACTATAATATCGATGTGCGGGAGAGGAAAGTTGTCTTTAGGGCTCGCCTTGTTCAGATTCCAGTAATTGATGCACATTCGGACCTTTCCGTCCTTCTTGGGTACCGGTACAATGCTGGCTAACCACTCAGGAAAGGTTGCTACTGCCAGGAAGCCTGCTTCGATCTGCTTCTCTACCTCTTCTTTTACCTTCTGTGACCATTCGGGCCTTATCGTCTCAGTTTCTACTTAACTGGTATGACGTCAGGTTTCAGGAGCAGTCTGTGTACCACCAATGCTGGGTCTAGGCCGGGCATATCTGTATATGACCGGGCAAATACGTCACTGTAGCTCTTTAGAAAGCTGATCATATCTGCTCTCTGTTGCAGGCTCATGGTTGTGCCGATCTTGACTAGCTGAGGACTATCTGCGGATCCCAGGTTTACTGTCTCAGTGTCCTTCATGTTCGATTGCAGTGGCCCTTTATTGTGTTCCAGGAGGTGCAGAATTTCCTCTGGTGGTTCCTCTCCCTGTTCTTAGTCATACTCTACTTTTGAGAGTTCAAGAAGGGTTTGAGGGGTAGCCCTATTATAGGTGATTTTCTGGCAAATCAATTAGCTTAAGTTCAGCATGGTTATGTTTTTTTTTTGTTGGCTTTAGGACACTAGGCCTTCTAGGGGAAGAGTCCGTGTGATTTCGTCATCAGCCGATATGAAATGTTTGTTTTTGAAAACATGATTTTTGAGTCAAAGCATCTGATTTTCATTGAAAAAATAGATGACTGTTTACAAAAATGATTTTAAAAAAAAGAGGCCAACAATGGCCTGACATTTGGATTTTACAATGGGAGTAAAGAGAGAGTAGAGGGAGGGGAAGGGTGATGCTTGGTTACTGCCAGCTTGGACCAAGCTGTCATACACTGTGCTTGCCCTGGCCTTGGATGACCTCAATAGTGAGAGCCTCAGTCCACCAACGGATTAGTGGCCGACAACTGGATGACGCTTCGGTGCTATTAGAGAAGGTGTAGACCTGTTCTCTCGCTATATCTTCTACTTTGGTAGCATCTTCAACAGCCAGCTCTTCGAACATCGTGGCCATGTTGAACACTTCCGGGCCTGGAATCCCTGGAGACTCGGCACTGGACTGAGGTGTTAAGGCAACGGGTGCAAAAGGTATAATATCTGGGTAGGGTTGGAAGGTTATAACTGGGAAAGTTATAGAGATGTGAGGTCGAGGTTCTGGTTTCGCCGACTGGCTTCTCTTCTGTGTTAGCTTAGAGAGATAATCCTCAAACTTGGGTTTGTAACCCAATTCAAAGGGCGGAGTGTAGCGAGGAGGTAGGTATCTCTTCTTCATTCCTTGATTCTTGCTTCCTTAGCCTGACCTAGGTTGGTAGTTCATTTTGGCTATCATCCTGACAAATGGCGGTAGCTGTTTTCTGTTCTATTCTTCTATCTGGGTGATAGAATTGACCTGTTCAAATTGATATGTCATGAAGGCAGAGCCCTGTCCTAGCTCCTGGACGTCCCCGAGGGTACTTACCAACTCTTCTGACTGGATCACGATCATGTGGTCATCCTGGATAAACTTGTTTCTTTAGTGGAGAGAAGAGGGAATGGCTCCGGCTGTGTGGATCCACGGCCTCCCCGAGGAGCAAGGTGAATGAGGTATGTACATTCATGACCTTGAAATTTGGAGTGAAATGTGCAGGTCCGACCCTGATGGTCAGGTCGACGTCGCCCAAATTTTGTCTTGTCGAGTTGTCAAAAGCCCTGATTGTCATAGGTCTTTTCTTCACCTGACTAAGATCCATACCCAAGCTTTGGAGTTTAGATAAGGTGCAGACATTTAGGCTGGAGCCGTTGTCCATGAGCACTGAGGATAAAGTTCTGTCAATGCACTGTACTATGATGTAGATTGCTCAAGTATGGTCCCTGTCGCTGTTTGGTATTTCTTCCTCTATAAAGGAGATAATTCTTGGCTCTAGCACTTGCCCCACTATATGCCCTAGCTTTTTAGGTGTAATACTTGGTGTTACAAGAGCACTGTTAAATACCCGGAGAAGTTGCTTCCGGTGATGCTCGAAAGTCAGAAAGAGACCCATGATGGAGATCTGGGCAGGTGTGTCTTGCTCAACTATTGTGCCATATTGAACTCTTCCGCCTTTTCCAATATTTTTAACAAAACTACAGAGTCTGCTGCTTCCTCTTCTGGGTTTGGTACCCTTGCTTTTTTCTGCCTCGTTGACTTTCTCTTTTACCAGCTCAGTTATTGGAGGTTGGTACATCCAGCCAGATTGGATGAGATTGACTATACTTTCACTTTTTATGATGAGAGAGTGAGGAGCGGGTATACGGTCGAGGGTGAAAGGCTGAGGGGGGATGTAAGGGATCCTGACAGGGCCGATAGAGGTGGAGGCTTGAGCTGGTGCTATGGGCCAATTGGCGGGACATGGGATTGTGTAGACAATTTGCTCTTCTTCAGGTTCAAGAGCAAAGATCCGTATTGGGGCTTGGATGGCTTGGATGTTTGACTAAGGGAAGGGGATTATTACAGGAGGTTGGTAAGAGGGCTTGATGACGCTGTCATCGATTGTGGGTGCGATGTGTCCTGGTTGCCCTACCCCAGGTACTTCCCACTGAATGAAGTTGACTTGATTGTTATGTGGGGGCAGTGGTGCCTAGTTAATACTGGTTTTACTAGGGGTCAGCTCAACCCTTCCGTCATCTAAGAGATCTTGGATGACGCACTTCAGGCCAATACAGTAGTCAGTGGCATGGCCTGGGCCTTGATGGAAGGCGCAGTGATGATCGGCTCTGTAATTTTTGTTTTGTTTATCGGGGGGCAAGAGAGGAGTAAGGCCTTTTAAGGTGAGAAGACCCTGCTTAGTTAAAAGGTCTAGAATGTAGCTGAGTGAATAGGGGAGAGGGGTGAAATTTCTGAGGGGTTGGTCTTATTGACGGTTTTGCTCTGGTTAGGTCGGGCTGGCCGGGTGTTTCCGACAGCTGGCTGCTACTGAGCTACTGGAGCTGGTAATCTGATGGGTGCTGTGGAAGCAACCATATATACATCCTCCTTCTTTATATGGTCCCTGGGACCAATGTTCTTGCTGGATAAGGCAGCTGTCTTGGGGGGATCAAGTCCTAGACTAGAGTGAATAACCCCACTCTTGATGGCAGTCTCGATGCGAGCACCCATCTTGACGATGGTACCGAAGTCCACTACTGGTAAGGTTACCATAAGTGTAGAGTAGAGTTGCTTTAGAGTGCCCATAAACATGCTTACCAGCTCGTCCTTAGGAATTGGAGTCGAGATCTTTGTGGCCATCTCCCTTTAGCGGGTGGTGTATTTAAGGAATGATTCATTGTTGCGCTGACTCAATTGTTCAAGCTGGCTCCTCTGTGGGAAGAGCTCTTAGTTAAATGAATACTGCTTCACGAAGCAGTCCATGGCATCTTGCCAAGTCTTGACCTTCTGTTGCCCCTTCAAACTTTTATAGAAATACTAGATGAGCAGAGGTTGGTTTCTATTGTGCTGGAGCATGTCCCCTAGGTATAACTGCAGATGTTGTTTTGGGCAGCCTGTGCCATTATATTTATAAAAGTCTGGTACTTTGAAGCCTGTGGGAACTACATCTCTTGATGACAAAGTTAAGTTTTTCAAAGATAGACTGGCACTGGTGGACACACCCTTCATTCTCATCATCTCTTATTTCATCTGCTTGATCTCCTCATGTTGATCCCTAAGGGATGGAGTAGGGTCTGAAGATGATGGCTGATCCTGATTGACGTGTGAGGCTTTAGGCTGCTCCTCTTATTGATCATACTCTTCTCATTTGCCTGCTGTGGGTGTAGGGTTAGGTATGATGAGGGGGATAGGGTAAGGCTCTGGAACAGGTTGTTCAGATGATTCACCGGTCGAGATCCGGGTAGAGGGTTCATCGGTTCAGACACCAATTAGAATCTTCAGAGATTCCAGAAAATTGTGGAGTTTTAATTACATGGTTGCGATGTCCCTATCATGCGATTGCAGGATCTCACTGGTTCATTGATGCTGATCTGCAGGTTCTACCATTGAATTTGAACTACTCACTGATTGGGCTGTGCAAGGTACAATCTCTGTGATTGACACCTCTGTTAAGACTACGTCCGCAACTGCTGCTT
Organism: Tetracentron sinense; assembly: GCA_015143295.1. Taxonomy (NCBI): domain Eukaryota; kingdom Viridiplantae; phylum Streptophyta; class Magnoliopsida; order Trochodendrales; family Trochodendraceae; genus Tetracentron; species Tetracentron sinense. The sequence continues at coordinate 13,258,835 of CM026553.1, read as the reverse complement.
CTGCGAGAATCACAGTCAGAGAATGAGTCATGGGTCGGCTTATGCAACTGAAAAGAATGTAATGACTAATCATGATTATGTATGATGATAGGAAGAAGATGCTAGAAAAATGATTTTTTATTGATGCATGCAGAGTGTAATGAGTAAAGGATAGTGCGACTCAAAAAAAAAGAAAAAGAATCGATCCTAGGCAGGCCCATCAGGGATCGCGAAGTCAAATGGCCGAGGCACACCATTAAGGTCCATGATCTGTTCCTGGAGGGATGTGATCTCAACCTCCATGTTGTCAATTGTTTCCAAAGCATTGAACATTCAAAATCCGAACTGTCGGATCTGATCGGTCATCTTAACCTTTGCACTGTCAAGCTGCTCTTGGTAGAAGTGCAGTTGGGCCCTGATGATGGCTGTCTCTTTGGCATCGCCCTGCGCCTCCTCTGGAGAACTGGACTGCTTGCTCGACATGCTCTTGCGTGGCTTGGAGTTCACGGCTATTCTCCACTTCCTATTGCCTGAACGCTCGCTGGGCTTTCCATAGCCTTTTCTCTTTTTGCTAGATTTGAAGCTGTCACTCTAGGGAACCACAATTTTAGCTAGGGGTATGGTTCCATGTGATGGAGCTAAGAGTGGTGTGGGCAGTTCCCTCGGTGCGGGCATGCCAAATAGAATGTCAGGATTATCCACCCGCTGTCGGTATACTGAATCAGTTGGTGGTCCTGATGTTTCCACAAAGTCAGGCCATTAGTCTCGCTTGGAGCTACGCCAAGCTGTCTGAAATTGTCGGGTGAGGCTGTCGGAGTGCAATGGGAAAGTGATCCAATCATTTTCCTGTCGGTCTATCACTGAGATACGCTGAGGGAATCCAAACTGTCGGAGGACTCGGAGTGGTATATAGACTGCAAGCCTGTAAGATCAACAAGAATCATGCATTATCTGCCGGTGATGAGAACACGAGGTAGCCTTCTCAGGACAAACCACTCTCATTGCTATATGATCTTTTCCTCTGACAGGATTTGGAGAAGCTGGTAGAGCTCTCTGACTTCTGTAGTTGCTATTGGTCATTGGTTCTGAGAAATCTTCTGAGGTAAACTGTAGGCATCACTGAGGTTGACTGGTATTGCTATGATTATAGACATGATGCCCAATAAAGTCATTTAGATTGTTAGACTCTTATTAATTTGATTAATAAAGACTTCTTCCTAAGCTATTGTGTATTCAGTATGGGTAATTGACCATGATCATGAGATCATCTATACGATATGAGATATCGATAAAGGTCCATAGGATATATTGTAAGAAAGTTATGTGATTGGATTATCACAGGCAGATATCACTTTTTCTGTTCCTTATACCTTATATAGTCACAGCTGTGGGTGAAGCTGGGCACTTCACTTATAAGTCTGCCAGAATGCTAAGATGTTCTCAATAGTTGAGATGTAGTTCTATCTCGAACTATTGTAGTGGAGACTACACATCAGCATATGGGTGCTTAAATGTACACTGACTGATTGTATTCAATGAGAGACCTCTTGCATAAACATACTCTCAAATAGTTGGTCTCTCATTCACATTGAACAGTTTCGATGATCCTTAGATCTGATGAGTTCATCTATGATTGAGTAGTGATCTGACTATTTTGATTCCACCAAAGTATTTTCTAACTTAGGGAATACAATACAGTGACAGTTGGATAGTCAGAAAGCTGTTCGGGAATACAATACAGTGACAGTTGGATAGTCAGAAAACTGTTCGAGTCATGATGAATTTCAAACAAGAAATCCATGCTCATTAATTTGAGAGATTATCCAAGTTCTGGGTAAGACAGTTGATTAAATTTAAATCGTGCACAGGTGATTTTGAAATCAAAATAAGTTTTGAAATATACTTTTATTAAAAGATATTATACTTATCAAAGACTTTTCTCAAAATGTTTTTCATGAGAAATTGTTTCTCATGACTTAATCATAAGTCTTGGATACCCGGATGATGTGCAATGGGCTATGAGTTAGATAGTATGTCAATCTCAAAGGTCCATTAGGGATAATGTATTTGGAAGGATAAATCAAATTAAAAAGTTCATGTGGCGGGATCCATTATGGTTAATGTTCATACACTGAGATTCAATTGCAACATGGATATCTCAAGTCACTTGCAATTCCGATGTAATTCATGTTTAGGGTCAATGGGATAACATTGGGTAAGCCAGGGTAAGAATGTCCTAGAGCAATCTGTGGAGATGCTCACATAAGAAATACAAGCTCAATAATTGATTAAATGTTAATAAATTATTTAAGTGATTAAAATTTAATCATTAATAAAATAGATTAAAAGTTAATCTATGGTTCAAATTAATTGTTAATTTAAATCTAGGGATTATTTTAGTAATGATTTAATTAACATGATTAAAGGGGAAATGGGTTTGACCCATATCCATAAACCCATGTAATATGGACCTTTAATTTGGGCCAAAGCCTATGGGTTTAAAACCCTAGGGTGGGGTGCCTACTTTGTACTCCTAATTGGATTAGGATTAGGTGAATTGAATAGTTGTTAAAATATAATTCCTATTATTATGGAATTTAAATCCAATGGTTGGATTGCAATTTGGATTAAGATGAGATTAAGTTGGATTGCAACTAGGAGTCTAAAGCTCCCCAAAACTCACGCCTCCTTGATGCTCACGCCCTCCCCCCTTTGTGGTTTGAGGTTTCCTAGTTTGACCAAGATTTCTCCATTTGTTGCTTGTTAACTTATCCCTTTTAATTAAGGAATCCTCTTTGATTAAGGACTCTTTAATTAGTAGGATTACTATAACTAAAGTAGTTATAGTTAAACTAGGATTTTATTTAAATTAATAATAAGAGTTATTATTAATAAATAACTTCTTAAAGGATAAATTATACTTGGAGTAGGATATGGATTAGATCCATTCTATAAATACCCCAAGACCAAAAACGTATGAGAGGGATATTCATAATCTCCATAATTTTTTCTCTCCTCTCCTCTCCTCTCTCTCTCCATACCGTGAGCCCTAGGGAATTATGCTGGAGATTTTCGTGAGCTTCCTTGGTGGTTAATTTTTGGGTTTTGTTATTTTAAGGTTTTGAACCTTAAGTTTGTGAGTGATAGAAAGTCTACATTACATCTCCATCTTCTTTCTCTTGCTTCAAAAATTCTAAAAAAGATTCTAAAGCTTCGTGGGGATAGTGAAGAACAAGTATCGAGCTTGGAGTATTTTTGGAGAAATCTCTACAAAGAGTTCTGACGGTTCGAGCGGATTTAAGCTTCACTGCTGAAAAGCATTCACCGAGGTGATATGACTAAAACTCTTAGACTATTTTGATGCTTTCTATGGTGTTAAGATCTAGGGAATCCAGTTTCCGCATTATTTTTTTTATCCGGATCCCCCTTCAAGTGGTATTAGAGCTCATGGTTATGAGTATTTTTTGTTTATTTTAATAAGGTAATTAAATGGATAATTTAATTCTTGAGATGAATTTAATTTAGATCTATTTAATATTGCTCGTAGTTTTTATTATTTTATTTGTTCATGAGATGAATAAAGAAATAAATTATTTTTATTATGTTATCGAATGAGATTTGATAATGATGATAATTAAATAATTTTAAAAACTAGTATTATATGTGGTATAATTAAATTCGAAATAAAGGGTTTATTTTGAAATTCCATTTTTAAATGATTTGATCATTTAATATATATTTTTTAATTTTTTAAAATAATCAATAAATGATTTTTCTCATAAATAGATTTTGTTCGAAAAATTATAAAACCCTAATTTAAGATGAGATCATATTTAGGATTTTCGATTCTCTTATTTTTATTTTAATCTTGGATGATAGTAGAACCAATCTTGGATAATAGTAGAACCAATCTATATGAAAGGATCTTGCATTCGAGAAAGAAATAAAATATTGTCGAGATTTTAAGAAAATTCGATCTTATATTTTAAAAATAATTTTATGAAAATTGTTTTATGAAAATATAATTGTTTTATTTTTCCTAGGGTTTGATCTATATAAGATATAGATTTTATCGACCGATTTGATAATTGTTATCAAATTTTTAATCCTTTTAAAATAAGAAAAATTACTCCATCACCTTGTAACATCTATTTTATATGAGATTATAGTTATAGGTCATATTTTATGATAAATTGTTTTTCATTCATGCATTCATATTAGAGGATAATATGTAGTAGGTTTTGGCAATATGTAAAGGGCAGATTCATTCGTTTTCCCTAAAAAGGGCGAATGGAATACTGGTTTTCCTAATGCCATTTAAATTCTGTTTTAATGCAATGGTGGCGATGTTGCGAAGGAGGATGCTGCAATGTGATCTCGATAAGATGATAAAGGAAGGGATCGCGAAGGAGTTTGTGAGCTAACTTTATTCTTATCACATTCTCTTGCATCCATGCCTTTTAATTCATTGACCCATAGCAATTAATCTCGTATATTATTATTTTTATTATCATGAGAAGATACTTGTTTGTTTTATCATGAGATGATATCTATTTATATGTTTAATTATTCTGTTGAAATAATTGCCCTTGATATATCATGCATACATAAGACTGGGGACAAGTCCCTAAGTATTATGATCTTCTACCATATACTATGTGATCCTATAGTGGGGAGTGTGAGTAAGCTGACAGGCCAAAGCCGGGCCCAATCCCTCTCACCTATGTGTGAACATGGTTAAAACTATATAAGCAAATAGTGGGAGCAATAACACCAAAATGTGAGCTTTCGCTAGATGTTTATTAGGTTCATGGTAGGTGGGCACATGAATAAGAGATATTATACAATAAGGCCAATGCGTCATCCCTTATAGATCAGACAGTAGATCGAATGCTCTAGAATTCACTAGATGAGATTTGTGAAATTGGAGAAGATAGTTTCTATCTGCCTATTTAAGGCAATGTGATGTTGTGCCCAAAGGCAGGATCACATTAAGCCAATGTCTAGGTTTTCGATGCCAATTGATTCTTCCCAAATTGGCAATACCATTAGAAACAAACCTATAATCTAATAGCTATTAATGAATACAATAGATCCCTAATACTATCTTATTTGTCATTTGATTAGATCATGACAGGCCTACACCCATTGACTGAAATTCTTCGTGATGAAAAGTTAGTATGAACTAACTATGTAGATTGGAAAAGAAAAATTAGAATAGTATTTGCTGCAGATACCTTGATCTATGTCTTAAGACACCTAAACCCGAAATTCCTCCAGATGCTTCACCGACCGAAAAGGCTGAGTTAGAGCAATGGGAGAGGTCCAATTAGATGACCAAATGTTACATTCTGGCTTCGATGTCTAACATTTTGCAAAGTCAGCATGAACACATGGATAAGGCTTCTGACATTTTGCAAAACCTACATGAGATGTTTGGTGAGCAAAATAGGTCAGCTCGACAAGTAAAATTGAAATCCCTTGTTAACACTAAGATGGCTAAGGGAACTCCGGTCAGGGAGCACATCATTAAGATGATGGGCCTATTAAAAGAACTAGAGATGTACGGTGGAGAGATGGATCATATCACAAAAATCAATACTAATCTACAGTCACTCCCTCGGTCATTCAACTTGTTTGTAGTGAATTACTGTCGCGACCCAAAATACCCCCTAGGAGTTAGGGATACTATAGCTCGGACCGCTGTATCATACCATCCTGTCTGACACATAAGACACATACTTACCATCCTGTCAGAGTAAACAAGTTGTAAAACATAGCGGAAACGATTCATAATAATATACTCCTATAATTCAGTCCAAGTCTGGACCAACAGAACATATCCAAAAATATGGAGTGGACAAGTCCCACTCTCAACATACTCAAAATATCGGTATGATCTCCCTCCTTCTCTCTACAAAAATCAAAATCAAGCTGCTTATCCAGCGATCCATCATCCTAGTAGTGATCCATAAAGGGCTCTGGATCATAATATTCTTCCTCTATCCAAGGCTCTGTGCCACAAACATCAAATGGAACATGTGCACCTACCGAAGTCAATAATTGGCTGAGCATGGAATACTCAGTGATATACAAACTACTAACTAACAGTGAATAATATCATCAACATGCATAAGCTTAGAGAATAATATTTCGTGAAAGTAGTCACCAAAACTTTTTCTTAATAGTATTCGTGTGAAAACAAAACCAAGTAAATCTTGTCATGTGATATTCATGTTCTTGTGAGTTCTTGTGAATTCTTGCAAATGTTGGGATTCGTTATGAGCTTGCGAGGATCTGAGTATGCATGATTTTCTTGTGAACTTGCAAGCTTGTGGACTTGTGAGCTTGTGAGACATGACTACTTGTGAGTCCATGTATAGTGGGATTCCTTGTGAGCTTTGAAACAATCTTAGAACTTGTCACTTACCAACCCATAGTTTGGCCTTATCACTTGTGAGCTTGTGAGAATTCTTTTAATCAAAACCTTGCTTATGAACTTTTGGGAAATACCTTTTCTTGTGAGAAAACATCGGATCATGCGAGACTTGTGAAAAATCATGCTATACTTGTGAACATAGGTGCATATAGTAATTGTGAATGTCATGGTGATTTTAGAAAGCTTGTAAACATGGCATCATATTCATGGAATTTCAATACTAGTGATAGCTTACATCTTATATCCAAATCATCATCCAATCAATTTAAGAACACACCTTAAGACATAGTTTTTCTTAAAATACTAGCACAAGGTAGGTAGTAGAGTGTATCTACCTTTAAAAGGAAGTTTTTACACTTCTCTAGACTGAATCAAGCTTGAGGAAAGCTTGGTTGAAGCTTGGGAAAATTTGGGTTTGAAAACCCCCTTCTTCAAGAACACGAACAGAATTCCTTTGGAGAAATTCCAAGCTCTTAGTGATGATTTGTGAGCTTGAGAACACTAAAGGAAAGAAGCTTGACAAGGTTGGAACCTCACTTGAGCTTGGGGAATAATAGTTGGAAAGGAACAAAGTTTCTCTTCTTCTTCTTCTTCAATCTCTCTCTCAATTACATTCAAGGGTTTGGTAACCCTTATACACGAAATTTAGACCCTATTTATAGCCCCAAATATCTCAAAATATCTTAGAAAAATATCCCCAAGTTCGGTGATGAGTTATAGCTCATTACTGGGCGTTTTTCCATTTTTCGAGTTGAATTCGTCGACAAAATTCGGCCCCCAGCACACTTCGTCGCCGAAATTGAACTTTGTCTGGGCGGTTTTTCCCCCTTTGGTATTTTGATCATAACTTTTGACTCGCTTATCCGATTTTGACGATTTAACTTGAGTTGGACTCATTATTGAAAGGGGAACAACTTTTATGTTTTACATAACTCCTAATTATGAGGTTTTAATGATATAAATGGGCCCACAAGTGGACTGGTCCTGGGATGACTTTCAGCAGACCAAAATTTATAGCAGACTAGTTTGCAGAAATCTGACATTTGACCCAACTTTTACTAAAAATATGAAAAAGTGGTAGACATAAACCTCGAAGAGGGTTTCAATACATTTCTAAAAATTCAAGAATCACTCAATTCCGATCTGCGGTGAGAATTCTAGAGCTCTTCAAAGTGTAGGGTATGTTTAGGCATTCCTTTCTCTTTCAAACTTATAACTTTTACACCTTATGCTTTAACTCTCACAACATTAATTGAAATCCATTAAGACTTTAAAACATTCATCATTCCATGAACATTCATTAGAAACCAAAATCCTCTTTCACATATAATACCACAACCATTACCCAACCCAAGGCTTTAAGCCTTAACACACTATTCACAGCACTCTTCACAGCACTATTCACTTACAACCCTTTAAGCACTTTGGGTATTTTATACCCTTACTTTTACCCATTTAGAGTATATCTTTTACCCTTCCTTTGTACACTAACACCACTCAATTTCTTCTAGAGTCCTTTTAATCTTTGCTTCATCACCCACATACTTGAAACTCCCAGGACTTAGAGCATTTCATACTCTTGGCTTCAATGCACCGAGATACACCACACATATTTCTATCCAACAATACTCCAGGTAAAAACCCTCCTTATCATTTTTCTATATCATCATAACAATACAAGAAGACTTTTGGCTTTCAACCCTAATGCCCTGACACTATTCATAGCTTTGTGAAATTGATTCCCGGGGTTCTACATTCACACTTAAGTTATTTTATACCCTACATGTTTAGATACTTAGAGTATACTTATACTCTCTTTTTGAGACTTAACACACGCACATCAAACCATCATTTCACTGAGAAATATCCAAGAAGATACATAGAGGCCTTGACCTCTATATGCACTATTCACTTAACACTTAAGAGTATGTTTTATACTCTTTGCTTGCTTTCCCAAAGATACCTCACACCCTATGACTCATACACTAAACTCACATCATAGTTAAGCCATGTGAAAACCCTTACTCTCATTAACCAAACCCAAATAAAATGAAGGCCTTTGGCCCTTCCAATACTAGTGCCCTTGGCACTTGTAGAGCCCCAGATTTTCTATAAGCACTGTTCATGTGAGTGAATAGTGTCGAGGGCACTAGTATTGGAAGGGCCGAAGGCCTTTATTATAAGTTGGGTTTGGTTAATGAGAGTGAGGGTTTTCTTATGCTTGAGAGTGATGGAAGTTGGTGTATGAATCAAGAGGTGTAAGTGTTTTAGGAACACATGCAAGAGTATAAAAACATTCGAAGTGTTCTAGGTGTTGAAAAGGTATGTTTTGGCATTTACCTCAACTTTAAAGGGCTCTAGTTTAGTCATCATTGCTCAGAATCGAGTGAGTATTGAATTTTTGGAAAGGTATTAGAACCCTCTTCGAGGTTCATGTTTATCATTTTTCTAGATTTTGAGTTGGGGTTAAGTCAAACGCCCGATTTCCAAAATTGGATTTGCTGCAATATGAGTTGACGAAACCTATTTGCAGATCAGTCGGCTTTAGAGCCCTTTTTGGAAAAGTAAAACTCAAAATTAAGAGTTAGATAAACATGTAAGTTGTTCCTCTTCGAAATATGAATCCAACGCAAGTTGAATCGTCAAAATCTGACCATCGAGTCAAAAGTTATGACTAAAATACCGTAGGGCATTTTTACAGACAAACTCGCTCGAGCGAGATCCAAACCCGCACGAGCGAGATTGACCAAAATGCTGTTTTTGAGTACCGAGAGCAACCCGCTCAAGCGAGACGGAGGCCCGCTCAAGCGAGATCACTCAAAAATGTTTTTTTTTAGTTTTTTCATAAACCTAACACTATATATACCCCATTTTTGAAGGTCTAAGGTTTCTAACATCTAGAGAATGATTTTTTGAGAGAAAAAGGAGGAAACTTAGGTTTCCAAAAGGGGGTTTCTCTCAAGATCAAGGAAACCCCCAATATCAATCTTCAAGCTTCTCAAGACCAAATAGGGGAGCAAGGATCATGCAAAACCAAGGCTTTTCTCTCGAGCTAAGCCACGAGGAAAGGGTCACAAAGGGGATTTCGTGAGAAGAACAAGAGGAGCTCAAATCCTCCATTCCAAGGCCATCCCAGCTTGGATCTTGGGTCCAAGGCATCCTTAAGTGGAGATTTGATCTCCTTAAGGTATAACACTCTACTAGCTTTTCATGTGATGATTCTTTCATGATTTCTAGTATGATGAGCCCTTGTTTGGATGATTGAAGGATAATAATATACCACCTAACTTATTTATGATTTGTCTATGCATATTAAGTTTTGATGCATGATTTTGTTTAAGTAAGATGAAAAGGAAGTGTTTAGACAAAGGGAATGTGAATGCACTCTCTAAATGGCTAGTTAGAAATTCTTGATATTAAGGAGGAATGGATGGGTAATGATGAGAGAGTAGAACATTTTACTCACTCTCCATTTTGTGCAGAGCTCACAAATAAAATCATGTTAGATCTAGGGTGGATGAATGTTTTGGTTGATCTATGGCCTATGGCCTTGTATTTGTAAAATGAATGCTATGTATGGTGTATTGATAAGATTTCCTTGTTTTCTCTAAATTGCATATGTTTTTCGATGACTTATTAGTTTTCCCTCATTATGCATGAGGACTTGTATGATTCCTTGTTTCCTTAACTGTACACCAAGCATATGCACACACCCACTACTATGTGTTTGACATTCTCTTGTGTATGATGCCACTCAAACATGATTTCCCAAGATCAAACCAAGTATGAGTTACCATGAACAAGGACAAAAACAATGTTTCAAGGCCATGATCAAACATGACTCCCCAAAAACACGAATGAAACATGATTCTCCTAAGATCAAGAATAAATATGATTTCCCAAGAACGCGAACAAGCATGATTTCCCACGACCAACACGAGTATAATAAACCAAGAACAAACATGATTCTAAGATGAATAACAAATATGACTCACAAGCAAGACTAAGGAAGTATGTTAGTGTACTATAACCAGGTACGGGCACTAACATATGTTTCTAAGACAAGACAAATGCACAAGAAATGAAAAGAAATTTCACAAGCAAGAATATGAAAGGATGTCAGTGTACTATGACCAGGTACAGGCACTGTCATCTGTTTCCAAGATAAGAATGAAAGGATGCCAGTGTACTATGACCAGGTACGGGCACTGTCATCTGTTTTCAAGACAAGTAATAAATGATGTTAATGTACTATGACCAAGTATGGAAATTAACATCAGTGAACAAGCATGAGAGGATACTAGTATACTATGACCAGGTACGGGTACTAGTGTCTGTCTCCAAATGTGAAAGTATGCCAGTATACTATGACCAGGTACGGGCACTGGTATAGGTTTCCAAGTCAAGAATTAAAGTATGCTAATGTACTATGATCAGGTACGGGCATTAGCATATGCCTCAAGATAAGTAAGAAAGATGTTAGTGTACTATGACCAGGTATAGGCACTATCATCTGTTTCCAAGCAAGCAAGATCATAAGAAACTCACAAGCAAGTTAACGAGAATACAAGAGAGGATGCAAGTATACTATGACCAGGTATGGGTACTGGCATTTGCCTCAAAGCAAGAACAACACAAGACAAGAAACACGATACAAGAAATATCAGGTAAACATGAAATGAACAAGACAAGCACGAACTAGACATGACAACCATGATACACGGAGAATAAGAGGAGACAAGCATGATCTACGCAAGAATGAGATAAAACAAGCACGAACTAGACACGCAATGTACACATGACAAAAAAAGATGAACAATGATGATCCTGATACGACAAGAACTAAGACAAGACAATTATGATCCGCTCAAGGGCAAGACAAGGTAAAATGAGTTCCACTAGTCAAAGATCAAGACAAGAATCAAGGCTTATAAAATTGTATTATGCTTCCATACTCTGATTATTATTATTGATTATGCTATTTAGATTGTGAACTGCTTTAATACATATGTAATGGGAGGTTCATGACATGGTTAGTTAGTAGTTTGTAGACGCTGAGTATTCCATGCTCAGCCGTACATTTTATGTCGGTAGGTTCATTCGACATTGTATCCCAGGGCATTAGATCGAGATGGATTATGGAGGGTAGGAGCCTTCTTGGGATTTTCTTGAGGATGATAGGGGTCTTGACATATGACTTTATCGTTGAGTGATGTAGAGGGAGGGACATGTATTTTGGGTTTTATTCATGAGGATATTTGTATCAGTTTGAGTTGGTAACTCATGTTAAGGATTTTACGTATATGTCTTAGTTTATATCTAGTTATTGTAAATGATTAAACATGGAATACAGTCAAGTTATTAAAAAAATTTTCAGTTCACTATTTAGCATGCCTTGTATACTCTTTGCAGATGATTTTAAGTGTAAGTGACGTCGCCAAAGCCTCGTAACTCCTAAGGGGGATTTTGGGGCGTTACAACACTAATCACAACACATATCACATGTTTTACACAAAAATATATTCCCCTTAGCATTTAACCAAATGCCAATCACATAGAACACCTTGGCTTGAACACACCTAATGCAAAGCACTATTCACTCACATGATCAGTGTTTGCAGAAAATCCGGGGCTCTACAATTACAGTATAAACAAGTCAGAGATGACTCTAAGTGGGTTGTTGGACTCACTATTGACTGTAGGAGATGAGATCAGAAAAGATATTGATGGTGAAATCATATTTGTGGAAAGACCTATACCTGTGATAGTGTCTGAAAAGAAAAGGAAGAGAAACAATGGTAAAGAAAAGTTGAAAGACAACTATGATAAGGCAATAGTTGCTGGCAAGGAAAATAAAGGCAAAGAAAAGTGTTTCCACTGTGGTAAAATAGGCCATTGGAAGAGGAATTGTTGGACTTACCTTGCAACTCTTAAGAAGGGTGGCGGTAGTACTCAAGGTTTGAGATGCTTTAAAGTACTTATTACTGTTGAGTCTAACTTTCTGGATGGTCCTCCTAACTCATGGTGCGTGGATTCTAGATCCACTGTACACATTTGCAAATGTTTGTAGGGGTTCAAAGAAACCAGAAAGCCGACCAAACAGGAGCAGAATCTTAAAGTTGGCTTAGGTGCAAATGTTGCAGTTAAGTCAATTGGCTTGTTTACTCTTTATTTACCTAATGGAAAGACATTAATTTTAGAAGACTGCTTTTGTGTGCCTTCGTTACATCATAATTTGATTTCAGTATCTAGACTCTTACATTGTGATTTCTCTATCGTTTTTAATTCAATTGTTGAAATTAAGAAAGATGGAATGGTCTTGATTATTGGTAATCTCATTAATGGTCTTTATTTAATATTCTTTTTGGTAAATAATGAATGTCTGCAAAGTGACTTCATCATCTAGAATGTCTGGAATGAAGAGACATTGCACTGAGTCTACTTATCTTTGGCATAAGAGACTTGGTCACATTAATCTTGATAGGATCAAGAGGATCAAGGTAGAACCACTCCCTACTTGCGAGTCTTGTCTCGAAGGGAAGATGACCAAGAAGCTTTACCCTAAAAAGGTAGGAAGAGCTGAAGAAAAGTTAAGACTAATGCATAGTGATGTATGTGGTCTATTCAACATTGTTGCACGAGGGCAATACCGGTATTTTGTCACATATACCGATGACTATTCTAGATATGGATATGTCTACTTGATGCAACACAAATTTGATACTTTTGAAAAGTTCAAAGAATTCAAATTAGAAGTTGAGAATCAAACTGACAAATTCATAAAGACACTTCGATAAGATCGAGGTGGTGAATACCTCACCAACAAGTTTATGGATTACTTAAGGGATAATGAGATTATCTCACAATGGACAAGTCCTGCCTCTCCTCAACAAAATGGAGTTTCTGAAAGAAGAAACCGGACCTTATTAGATATGGTTCACTCTATGATGAGCCATGCTGATGTTCCTTCATATCTTTGGGGATATGCTTTAAAATTGCCATTTATATTCTAAACCAGGTTCCATCTAAGTCTATTCCGGTTACACCCTATGAATTGTGGATTAGGCGAAAACCTAGTTGCAACATCTAAGGGTATGGGGTTGTCCAGCGCATGTTTGCAAACTCAAACCCACTAAGTTGGAATCTAGGACAGAGAAATGGAACTTTGTAGGATATCCAAAAGAAACTAAGAGTTTCTATTTCTACTCCAAGGCAGACCAAACAATAGTTGTTAGGTTTCATGCAACTTTCTTGGAGGAAGAGAAATGAATCTCCTTAAGAAAGTTGAAATTCATGAGATGAAAGACAACATAGCTAGTGTCAAAACTGAACCCAATCCTTCTATTAATGATTCTCCTAATTCTATTCCATTGAGAAGGTCTAAAAGAGTTTCTAGACCACTAGATAAACTTCAGTATTACAATAATTAGGTTTATCTAGTTACTCCTGATGATGAGGATACGCATCCTAATACTTATCAGGAAGCTACATTAGATGTAGATGCATCTCAATGGAATAAAGCCATGAATGCTAAAATAGATTCCATGTATGAAAATAGCGTTTGGACTTTAGTAGATCCACAGATGGTATAAGGCCAATTGGTTGCAAATGGATTTACAAAAGGAAGAAGGGTGTCGATGGTAATGTGGAGACCTATAAAGCTAGACTTGTTACAAAAGGTTACACTCAAATTCAAGGAGTTGGTTATGAGGATACCTTTTCGCCTGTAGCTATGCTCAAATCTATCAAGATATTGCTAGCTATAGCTGCACACCATGACTATGAGATATGACAAATGGATGTCAAAATTGCTTTCCTTAATGGAATGTTAGATGAAGACATCTATATGAAGCAACCAGAGGGCTTCATTACGCCTAACCAGGAGAATATGGTATGCAAGCTCAACAAGTCGATATATGGTTTGAAACAAGCTTCTAGAAGCTGGAACCAAAGATTTGATCTTTCGATCAAAGAATTTGGGTTCCAAAAGAATTTGGAAGAATCTTGTATTTACAAGAAGGACAGTGGGAGAGCAGTAGTATACCTAATTCTTTATGTTGATGACATTCTACTCATTGGGAATGATTTAGGGATGTTATCATTAGTCAAGATATGACTTTCTCAGCATTTCTCAATGAAAGACTTGGGAAAGACATCTTATATTCTTGGAATAAAGATTCTGAGAGATAGAAAATGCTGAATGTTGGGATTGAGCCAAATTTCCTACATAGACAAGATATTGTCTAGGTACAGTATTAGTGATTGTAAGATAAAACCCATTCCTTTTAGACATGGTGTCACTTTGTCTAAAAAGATGGCCCTTACATCAGCTGATGAGATCGAGTAGATGAAGAGGTGCCCTTATGCTTCAATAGTACGGAGCCTCATGTATGCCATGTTATAACCTAGACCGAATATCTGTCATGCAGTGGGAGTTGTTAGTCAGTTCCAAAGCAATCCAAGTATGAGATAATTGAACTGCTGTGAAGCATATCATGAAGTACCTGAAAAAGACTAGGGATTATGTGCTTACTTTTCACTTAGAGGAAGTACCTTCTCATTAATGAGATTATTGGGAGATAAGGCAGGATGTAGTTGTTACAAAGATCAGGTCTCAACTTAATGTTGCTGACCTGATGACTAAAACTTTATCAGATAAAGTATTTGTAACATACTTAGATAGTATGAGATTGAAATCTATGACACAGTGACTTTCAAGGCAAGTGGGAGATTGTTAGATATGATGCCCAGAAAAGTCATTTAGATTGTTAGACTCTTATTAATTTGATTAATAAAGAATTCTTCTTAATCTATTGTGTATTCATTATGGGTAATTGACTATGATCATGAGATGATCTATACGATATGAGATATCGATAAAGGTCCATAGGATATATTGTAGGAAAGTTATGTGATTGGATTATCATAGGCATATATAACTTTCCGGTTCCTTATACCTTATATAGTCACAGCTGTGGGTGAAGCTGGACATTTCACTTATATGGCTGCCAGAATGCTAAGAAGTTTTCAATAGTTGAGATGTAGTTCTATCTCGAACTATTATAGTGGAGACTACACATCAGCATATGGGTGCTTAAATATACACTGACTGATTGCATTCAATGAGAGACCTCTTGCATAAATATACTCTCAAATAGTTGGTCTCTCATTCACATTGAACAGTTTCGATGATCCTTAGATCTTATGAATTCATCTATGACTGAGTAGTGATTTGATTGTTTTGATTCCACCAAAGTATTTTCTAACTTAGGGAATACAATACAGTGACAGTTGGATAGTCAGAAAGCTGTTTGAGTCATGATGAATTTCAAACAAGAAATCCATGCTCATTAATTTGAGAGATTATCCAAGTTTCGGGTAAGACAGTTGATTAAGTTTAAATCCTACACAGGTGATTTTGAAATCAAAATAAGTTTTGAAATATACTTTTATTAAAAGATAATTATACTTATCAAAGGCTTTTCTCAAAATGTTTTTCATGAGAAATTGTTTCTCATGACTTAATCATAAGTCTTGGAAACCCGGATGATGTGCAATGGGCTATGAGTTAGATAGTATGTCAATCTCAAAGGCCCATTAGGGATAATATATTTGGAAGGATAAATCGAATTAAAAAGTTCATGTGGCGGGATTCATTATGGTTAATGTTCATACACCGAGATTCAATTGCAACCTGGATATCTCACGTCACTTGCAATTTCGATGTAATTCCTGTTTAGGGTCAATGGGATAACATTGGGTAAGCCAGGGTAAGAGTGTCCCAGAGCAATCTGTGTAAATGCTCACATAAGAAATACAAGCTCAATAATTGATTAAATGTTTATCAATTATTTAAGTGATTAAAATATAATCATTAATTAAATAGATTAAAAGTTAATCTATGGTTTAAATTAATTGTTAATTTAAATCTAAGAATTATTTTAGTAATTATTCAATTAACATAATTAAATGGGAAATGGGTTTGACCTATATCCATAAACCCATTTAATATGGACCTTTAATTTGGGCCAAACCCCATGGGTTTAAAACCCTAGGGTGGGGCGCCCACTTTGTAATCCTAATTGGATTAGGATTAGGTTAATTGAATAACTGTTAAAATATAATTCCTATTATTATGGAATTTAAATCTAATGATTGGATTGAAATTAAGATTAAGATGAGATTAAGTTGGATTACAACTAGGAGTCTAAAGCTCCCCAAAACTCATGCCCCCTTGATACTCACGCCCCCCCTTTGTGGTTTGAGGTTTCCTAGTTTGACTTGGATTCTTCCCTTTGTTGGTTGTTAACTTATCCCTATTAATTCATGAATCCTTTTTTAATAAGGACTCTTTAACTGGTAGGATTACTATAACTAAAGTAGTTATAGTTAAACTAGGATTTTATTTAAATTAATAATAAGAGTTATTATTAATAAATAACTTCTTAAATGATAAGTTTTACTTGGAGTAAGATATGGATTAGATCCATTCTATAAATACCCCAAGACCAAAAACGTATGAGAGGGATATTCATAATCTCCAGAATTTTTTCTCTCCTCTCCTCTCTCTCTCCTAGGGAATTACCCTAGGGATTTTCGTGAGCTTCCTTGGTGGTTAATTTTTGGGTTTTGTTATTTTAAGGTTTTGAACCTTAAGTTTGTGAGTGATAGAAAGTCTATACTACATCTCCATCTTCTTCCTCTTGCTTTAACAATTCCAAAAAGGATTCTAAAGCTTCATTGGGATAGCGAAGATCAAGGATCGAGCTTGAAGTATTTTTGGAGAAATCTGTACAAAGAGTTCTGACGGTTCGAGTAGATTTAAGCTTCACCGCTGAAAAGCATTCACTGAGGTGATATGACTAAAACTCTTAGATTATTTTGATGCTTTCTATGGTGTTAAGATCTAGGGGATTTAGTTTCCGCATAATTTTTTTTTTCCGGATCCCCCTTCAGCAAGTGTGGTCCTAGCAGGATGGGGGGTCACTTAATACTGTATATGCGACTTTCCAATATATAACATACCTGAAAAGGGACGATTGATGTAAGTGTCAGCGTTCAGAATCCTTCCCTGAGGGTAATCACCCATAAGGAATAATTCTGAGGACCTCTAAGACTGTTAAGCCACTGAAACTGAGGATGATCATCTAGCAGCCGTTAACGTAATAAGTCTATCTACTGTGTTTAATAGGATAATTACACTACTATGACATGTATGGATGCACAGTACACAAATAACCAAAAGATGTAAAATGATTAGTGTTAAGTTAAACGCTTAGGCATTTTAGCAAGTTTGAGGTTTAATTAGCTTAAACCTAGGTTTCGGGTTGAACCAAATAACAAATCCTCAGCAGAGTCACCAGAGCTGTGAGCACTGGTTTTGGGAACCCTGATTAATCTCTCACGGGATGTAGAGCCGCCACCTATTCATTCAGAAGGGATAAGTCCCCGGGAGCTGGATAAGGTCTTGGTATGCGATTTGAGATTAGGCTAATAGGTTCGGTTAAGTCTGGGAAAGGTGTTAGGCACCCGAGGCTTCCGTTTTACAACGGTTCTCTACTTCCTAGGTTTAACCCAATTAAAGTCAATGTTTGTTAAAATACTTGAGGACTTAAGTTAACACTAATCCAAAAAAAATAAAGCTAACTACGGTCGAACCCTAGTTGGGTTGCCTACGTATTCACAAGGGTGAGATCAGATTGAGCATAGTTCTGACACGTGAGTCTGTGCCGAGACAAGGGTTATGTCTGTGTGTGTACCAAGGGTGGCTAATTGGGCTAGTCCGGTAGACTAGAGTTTAGTTGACTGAAGTTGGTCAAGTGCATGGTTTAAGCCCGGTAGGTTTAGGGGTAGTTCGGTAGACTAAGGTTTGGGCCCGACAGGCCGAGGAGGGAAGCCTGGTAGGCTAAGGATTAAGTCCGGTAGACTTGGCTCAGGCCTGGTAGGCCGAGAGCGGGCCTGAAGGTAGAAGTTGAAGCCCAGAGGCTAGGGTTAGGCCCAGTAGGCCAAGAGTGAAGTCCGGTAGACTAGATTTAGTCTTGATAGGCCAAAATCAGATTTTAACCGGGGTTAGGATTGCTAATCGTGGTTAAGGTTAGTCTAACCATGGTTAGGATTGTTAACCAGGGTTGAAATGAGCCAAGGTCTATTTTATAGTCCATTTGGTATTTTCAAGGATTTGGGGGCTTGGCTGGGGGTAACCATGGTTAAAAGACCTTAACCATGGTTAGGCAGAGGTGTAAAAATTGGGTGCTTACACTAGGGTCGAACTCGAGTTGGGTTGCCTACGTACTCACATTGGGTTGAGATCAGACCGAGCGTAGTTCTGGCATATTGGCCCGCGCCAAGGCTAGGGGATGTGTGTGTGTGTGCACCAAGGGTGGCTAACAAACTAGTCTGGTAAATTAGGGTTTGATTAATCGAGATTGGTCAAGTGCATGGTATTATGCCCGGTAGGTCAAGGGTTTGGGCCTGCTAGGCCAAAAGAGGAGTTTGACCAAGGTTAGGGTTGCTAACCATGGTTAGGTCAAACTAACCATGGTTAGAGTTATTAACCATAGTTAAAGAGGTAATGTTAAGCCCGGTAGACTGAGGTTGGGCTCGGTAGGCTAAGGGTGAGCCCGGTAGGCTAAGGGATGAGGCCTGGTAGGCCAATGCGGATTTTAACCGAGGTTAGGGTTACTAACAGGAGTAAAATGAGAGTTAACCATGGTTAGGGTTGCTAACCATGGTGAAAAGGTCTAGAAAGTATATTTTTGGTCTCTTTATGTTTTTTAGATTTTTTTGAGATTTTTTCAGATTTTTATTCCAGGGTTAAGGATTGCTTATCCATGGTTAAGGAGGGGAGTCACCATGATTAGGATTGCTAACCATGGTTTAATGGCTGGAATAGACCATTTTTGGGCTTCTCAGAATAATTCTGAACATTTTTCCAGAATTTTGTTGGTTAAGGGTTGCTTAAGCATGGTTAAATATTAATCAAAAGTAGAGTTTGACCATAGTTAAGGGTCCTAACCAAAGTAAAAATGAACACAAAAGGTTGTTCTAGACTCCTTAGAATATTTATGATTTTATGAACATTTTTCCATAATTTTGAGGGTTCAGGGTTACTTAACCATGGTTAAGGGTCTGGTCAGGTCAGGATTAGGCCCAAGGAGCACGGCAGGGCCTAGACTGGCCTCCTACCTGGTCTGGAACCTATGCAAAGCCCAGAAAATAGAAATTCTAGAATGGAGGTAATCAGATTACCTCAATTACAGACTCAGTTTTAACCTGGGTTTATAGGGCTTTAACTAGAGTTAAAGGTAACCTCAGGCTGTTTTGAAACCACGGGGGTGTAGATTGAAGTTCAGGGAAGACCGTAGGCCTATGGTAGGCCCAGAGGGAGGTCACATGTGGGCCCCACAGTATCCTGAAGGTACCCTGATATTAAGACTAAAATGACGGTAGATAGTCTACCGATATTAACTAACTTAAGGTTTGGGTCCATTTTAACCAGGGTTAAGGTCATGGTTAGGGTCTGGGATGACTATGGGAGGTAGCCAAGGGTCTGAGGTTTACAAACATGGCCCTAGACTGGACCAGGGCCTTACCTAACCTCGGTTAAAGGGCTATCAAAGTGAAGGGTTAAGAATGGCGGCAGTTATTCTATCACCATTCACTGAACTTTTTTCAAAAATATTTTTTTCTGTGCTGGAGGTGCACCAATGGTTACCAGGGGTTCCCTCATGACTTTAGGGACCTCTAGAACTTGGGTGAAGGCTCTGCAAATGATGGGGGCCTTGCACCCGAAATGAAACCTCGAGGGTGCACCCTTCCACACCTATGGAGAAGATGGGAGGGGACCCTGTCCTTTGTTAATAGCTACAATTGTAAAAGAAAACAATAAAGGACCCCCTGGAATAGGGCCAGGGGGTCTTACATGAGTTTCAAAATGTAACTGGAGATGGGGGTGCTATACCCTCACGGTTGAGCTTCTGTGGTGGCTAGTGCAAGACGGTTCAAAGGACGCCGAGGTTGAGGGAGGTCTTGCCAGGTGTCTGAGGTATTCGTAGTTTAAGAACTAAGGTTGGAATAGGAGGGATATGGGTTACCCGAATCTGGACAGGGTTTCCCTATAAGTCTTTGGAGTCGTTGAACTCAAGGGGAGGTGTGGTTTATATAGAAGAGAAAGGGAAGGCCCAGGGGTGTTTAAGGTTTAAAGACTGGCATGGGGGACAAGCTGTGGGTGAGCCAGAATGGCCAGGAGGGCTGCTCTGCATGGATTTGTTGAAGACAGTATATATCGGTAATTGGATTACTGTCATTTACAAAATAGCTTGGTGAATAGTGGCGGTAATCCAATTACTGCCAAAGAGTTTTTTTTCTATTTTGGACCCAGCCCTCACACATGCGGGCCGAAAGCCACTGTGCTATTACCCTATTTGAATTGGCGGTAATTTTAATACCGCCATCTATTCAAATTTGAATTTTGGACTCATGGCCCCTACCCTAATGGTCTCTAAGGCATGGTGGGCCCCTGTTTGGGCCCACAGAGGCTTTGTGATGGTTTTTTGGAGGGTTTTGGGCTTGAGACGGGTCTTAGGCCCTTAGGGTTTTACCTAGGGTTTTCTAGGGTTTTTTTAACTGGGGTCACCTAGGGTTAGGTTTAGGGTTTATGGTTGTACCTAGGGTTAGTATAAGATTTGATTTAGGGTGCTACATAGGGCTACTAGGATTTACCTAGGTTTTAGATGAGGATAACCATGATTAAAAGGCTTAACCACATTTAGGGCAAGGGTGTAAAAATTGGGTGCTTACAGCTATCCCTCTTTGCCAGAGAGTGTCAAGTTGGCAATTGAATGACAAAGATTGGAATCATCCTATTTTTACACCAAATTTGGGTTCTAGGGATGATGATATGGATGTATGCTGTGCAAGTGGTGATGAATGACGTGCCTACCTACATTTTTGGGAATAGGCAAGCTGGGGAAAGTAGTTGGGGCTACACTCTGGGGAATGAAGAGTAGTATGTGCTACTTATGCTGGGGGATTGATGGATGCAATGAAAGACGACATCACCCAGAGGCGATAGCCAG
This sequence comes from Tetracentron sinense, assembly GCA_015143295.1. Taxonomy (NCBI): domain Eukaryota; kingdom Viridiplantae; phylum Streptophyta; class Magnoliopsida; order Trochodendrales; family Trochodendraceae; genus Tetracentron; species Tetracentron sinense. The sequence goes on along the minus strand of CM026553.1, from coordinate 13,237,340 downwards.
GATTGATCGATGTGGTGCCTCCTGGAAGGGTTTGACCAAATCGATCGAAAGACACACGAGGTGTCAAGAACACACTAGATGTTGAAAGGGGACATGCTAGGTGTCGACAAAGTGTGTTATGTCGATGCTTACCTAAGATGTCAGGGATAAACGGGGGTGTCGAGAACACATAGGGTGTTTAAAAGAGACATGCAGAGAGTGTCGACAGGTTGACTTGGCGTCAATGGAGACTCAATAATGTCTGGACATGCGAGGTGTCGGCATATTGACTCGGCTTCAATGTTTACCTGGGATGTCGAAGACACACAGAGGTGTCGAAAGGAGACATGCAGAGAGTATTAGCAGGTTGACTCGACATCAATGGAGACTCGATGATGTCTGGACATGCAAGGTTTTGACAGGTTGAATTGGCGTTAATGTTCACATGGGATGTTGAGGACACACGGGGGTATCGAAATGGGACATACGGAGAGTGTCGACAGGTTGACTGAGTGTCAATGGAGACTCGATGATGTTAGGACATGCGAGGTTTCGGCAGGTTGACTTGGCGTCAATGTTCACTTGGGATGTCGAGGACACACGGGGTTGTCGAAAAGGGTTTGTGACATGGCCCGGAGGCACTTGCCGGATTGATATTTGTATGGCCGAGAGGTGCTAGATTTTGATCATGTTGATTGATGCTAAGGAGTTTGGTCACAGGGGGTGTGAACCTACGTAGAGTGATGTTATGCAGGGGATAAAGGCGATGATGCTTTCCTATGACTCTATTGATTGCGATTTGTGGGGATGTAGTGCATTAGCTTCTTCTGCTTATCTTGCCGGGAGCTGTTTGATGCAGGTTGGTACGATCAGGTCTCTGTACCAGATGCTCTGATTTTCGAAACCATTTTTAGAAAAGTGTTAGAATCTTATAAAAGTTTTTGATTTTAACAGAAAGAATGTTCTACTAGCTTTTAAATTTGCCTGGAAGTTGCCTTTGTCAAGGCTTAGGGGACTTTGTCGTCTGCCTTTTACTCTCTGATAGTAGAGTATGACTCAGAAGAGATTTCGTTACCGCTGGGGATGCTGGGGGGGTAGGCCTGTGTAGCACCCCAGATATTTTTGACATGTATTAAAGCATTAAGATCATTTTCTTGAGTTAAAAGTTGAATTTCTGAAGTTGGATCTGTTGAAAATCCGGGTTACTGAATTCCATTTATAGATTAGTCAACTTTAGGGGCAATTTGATCCATGAATAAAGAAGGATTGGAAGATTCTAAAATGCTAGAATTTTTCCTTTTCGAAAGACAAATCCAAATCAAGTTGAATCGTCAAAATCCTACGAGCGAGTTAAAAGTTATGGCCAAAATACAAAAACGCGAAAATCTAGAAAATTTTTGTAAGATTTACAAACGATCGTAAGCACCCTATGAACGATTGTTGGTGAGCTACAAACGATCGTAAATCTCTACGAACGATCGTAGAATTTGCAAAAATGGGCAAACTTTGTGGACGATTTACGATCAATCGTAGGAAACTACGAACGATTGTAGACATCTACGAACGATCGTAGGTGCGCAATTTTGTGTATTTTTAGGATTTTTAGGGTTTTCATCCCTTTGCCTATAAATAGGGCTTTGCCTTGGGAGTTTTGGGTTTAACCTAAACCTAAGAAAGAGAAAGAGGAGAAGAGGATATTGAGGGAAATCCAAGAGGGGTTTTGGAGCAAGATCAAGGGAAGATCAAGGGAGCTCAAAGGTTGGAGATTTGCAAGCAAGGATCATCCTCCATAAAGCTAGGAGATCCCTACTCATGGACTTCCAAATCAAGGGTTTTCTTTAAGATTTGGGGAAATCCTTAAGGTTAGTACACCCTTACTAACTAACTTAGTAGTAACCTAGGTTTTGTTTGAAAAATGATGATGCTTTGGTTTTGTATTTCCCAAATTTGAAATGAACTAAGGTTACCTAAAAATGCATAAGATGAACTAATAAAGTAATGATGTGTGATTGGGGATGGATGATGTGTGATGAAAAATGGTTGAAGGGCTTGGTACACATAATGAATACACTCATGTGTTTGATGAAATGTGTGAATGAGAAAATATGGAATAAACGAATAAAAAGAATGTTGAAGCCACTTGTTTGATAAAATGCATGAAGGAGAATACAAGGAATTAAATGAAGATTTTGAGAGAATGATTTAGGTAGTTTTTCCTTAAATGGTGATTTTATTCAAATGCCTTATATGCTTGTTTTAAATTCTCACATGATTACAATACGAATTGAAATGCTACATGCTATCCTTGAGTTGTACATGTCAATATGATCGCCACCATTGCTACACACAAGCATGCATGCATGAATCGGGTTTTTCTAAAGTATAAGTATTTAAAAGAAATGACAAGAAAATGAAATGTGATTCACGAAACGAATGATAAAGCCGGACATCGGGCCGGTCAAGGGTAGGGCATATCCCTCAGATATGTCATACCTGGCTCACAAGGAAAACAAGTTGATCATGCCGGACACCGGGCCGGTCAAGGAGGTTGGTGTTCCCTTTTCTATCAATATATATTTTGCTGAAGGAAATTTACATTCCCGGCTCACAAGTCGCTACAAGGGCATTATCCTCTGGCTCAAAAGAAAACAAGCAAGTCAAGTCATGACAAGAACAAGCAAGACAAGTGATTTTAACAAGAACAAGACAAGTATGTGTGATTCTTACGAACAAGACCAAGACAAGAAGTAAGTTTTTAAATATGACAAACAAGTTTTGAATGACCCGAAAGACTATTTTTAAGAATAAGACATGACTTTCAAAGTATGAGTTTTATTGGAGTTGTCGCATTCACTCAAGCATGTCACGATAATTAGGTTGTTTTACCTTGATACTATTAATGTCCTATACTGTTATTATTGCTTTAAAGTGATGTGATGAATTATATCTCATTGTTTCCATTGTACTTGTTATTACAATAGTTAGCTAGTAGCTTATACTCACTGAGTATTCCATACTCAGTCGTACATATTGATGTCGGCAGGTACTCAGTTTGACATTTCCGCTCCCGGTCCTTGGATCGAGGAGGATTATATTGAGGAGGAGCCTCATGAAGATCCCATAATAGAGCCTCAAGTGGAGGCAAGAGACTTAGATAGCTGGCCATACCCGGATGAGTACTCAGAGAGAGAGAGAGAGAGAGAGAGAGAGAGAGAGAGAGAGAGAGAGAGATATTTGTGATTTTGTATTTTGATAGTTGGGCATGTCCACCTTACTGTTTATATTTTGTACCTAACTTGGAATACAGACTTTGTATCGAAAAGAAAAAGTTAGTTCACGCTTCCGCACTCATGTTTTAGCTTCCCACTTTGTTTAATGATTCTATTGCATTATGTTAGCCTTGTTCACTACAGGATGGTTTGACAGGTATGTATAGTCACACCTAAAGTATCCCTTAACTCCTAGGGGGTATTTTAGGGCACGACAACCTTCTTGTCTTGCTGCTGCTAGAGATTTAACTCTGGCTGGGGAGAAGCTTGTTTGGAAACAATTAGAACTTCTAGACTTTTACTGGGGAGAGTGTTTGTAGAGGCTTCTACTAGGACTCTGCTTGGGAATGATGCATCGTTGTAGACCACTGCTGGGGATCTGTTATGGAGTGGCACCTTACAGGGAATTATCAGTTGTCTACTGGGGAGTTGGACTCTATTGGAGACTATTGTCGAGGAATTTGCTCTTCCACATCATCTGTTGGTGACCTGCGGTGGATTATCGGGAGTTCAGCGAGACTGATTGCTGCCAGACTCTGTTGCCAAACTGCTCTTCAATGGGATTCGCATAATTTTTGCGCGATGAGGCCGTTGCTGGTTTTTCTCATGCCTGCGAAGCTGATTGATTTTGTCATTTTTTTGTCCCTAGTCGCGAGACTAGGTCTGGGGTCTTGTAATTTTTGCGCAATGAGGCTGTTGCCAGTTTTCACTCATGCCTGCTATTTGCTGGGGAAAGTTGGTCTTCCCCATCATTGCCCTGAATGGCATTCCTCTGGGATTATAGGGCCTATGTTTCCACCAAGGATATAGATGTGATATTGTGCTTGTACCCGCAGCTCCTAGGGGATCTAGAAGGACTTAGAGTAGGACGAAATATAGGCTAGGGGATCGAAGTTTGGGACACCCTGGGATTTCTCCTGTTTGATTTTTGCTCTCCTGGTGACTTCTCCTGGTGTACTCTCCTGGGAATTTGTACTTGTTTTTGTGGTGGAGACTTTTTTTTTTGTGCTCCGTTGGGGAAATTGAGAGAGGTGTTTGACATATATGCCCTCGAAAGCCAATAAGAGACTTTTCTATGTTCACACAACCAACTATAAAGGGTATTTATATTAATTACTGTCTCATATGATGATGACATAAAGTTCCATAGGTAACATTGTAGGAAAATCATGCAAAAGTTGGGAGGAGATATGATTTTCCAGTTCCTTGTAAACCTAATATTGTTCGAAGCCTCTAGAGTACTGGTTGGGCGCCGTACTTCATCATGGCTTGCACATGTGTAGTTCTATGAGATAGTGTGATGAATCTCATTCACAAAGAGTGGTGACTCTTGACTAACATGTGAGTATATGTAGCAAGTACATAATACTGAACGGGGTCGCTAGTGGATACCCTATGGAATACACTGTCAGATTGTATTAGGGTTATCCATTTGACAAATTGTCCTTAGCCTGAGAGGTTAACATCTTCTCAGACATTTGTCTATATGGCTTTGATGTGCCAATCGGCAATGTCCAATACACAGGACTAACTCCGGGTACGTTGGGTCATGTACACAATGTTTGGAGAAGTGTGTAAACATTCAATAAGGAATCCACAACTCCTTAATTGGAGATAATAATATCAATGTGATACTTGTTGAACTGAACTGTTAAATCCAATACTGGTGCTTTTCGGTAAAATGGTTTTTATCGAAGTTGATATTCTTAATATGGAAAAGTATATATAAATATATATCTTAGTTCTTTTCTAATGTTTCTTCAAAAGTATTTTGGAGGTTCAGTTCAATGAAAAAGTAATCATGAGAAAGGGTTCTATTCATAAGCTAGGGACTAAGATAGTGGAATTGTTCCAATCCCAGAAGCTTACAAGTGATATCAGAATGTGGAAGGATTTATTTGTAAATATATTGTGAGATGGTAATTACAATCAATTCTCTAATTTCTGGAGGTTAATCACATTGTGTTAATGGACATTAATTGTGATTAGTGGAAGTCCAGGGATATAGATAAAATTCTATAATCCTAATGGAGTGTAGGAAAGGTGTTTCCTAGTAACAATGCTTTAACCAAAAGGTTGAGTACTTGGTCCCACAACCGGAAATAGGAGATCCCTTTAGATCCCACACACAAGGACCTTCTTAAAGTATTTAATTTAATTTATAATTAAATTAATTAATTTCTCTAAGTAATCACTATATGGTATAGTGAAGCTCTAAAAGGTGGAATCACATTGGATGTGAAAAACCAAATGGGTAGGACCCATTGGGAATTATTATAAAAGAATAATTCAAGTGACCAAGAGGGTTTTGGAAACCCTTTAGGCATGTGGAGTGGGACCCACCTAGGGTGGGACGCCCACTTCATGGAGGAAGTTTTATTTTAATTAGTTTCTAATTAATTAACACCTTATTGGATAAGGTTAGTTAGTTAGTTACTAATTAAAGATTCCCTAATTGTTAGGGATTCCATTAGTTAGTTACTAATTCAAGATTCCTTATTGGATAAGGATAAGATTAGTTACTAATGGATAAGGTTAGTTTCTTTTAAGATTAATCCTAATTTGATTAGGAGAATAATCAATAAAGGAAACTATTGAGGAATCCTAATTGGATTAGGATAAGGTTAATGAATTATAATTGGATTACAATTCAAGCAACCAAGAGGGAACTTATATAAAGGATTGGATGCCCAGCCCTTTAAGGAATATAATTCTCCAGAATTTTTTCTTCTCTCCCTCTCCTCATGTTCACGCCTAGCCCTCTCCCCATTTGAGGGTGTACGGTCACCCTTCCCCTTCTTCCTATTTGTTTGGTTTTTGATTTTGATGATCAAGAACAAGTTCTTTGAAGATCAAGATTGGATCTTTTTTGATCAAGAAAGGTTCTTGGATCAAAGAAAAGAAGAAAAGATAAAAAAGCATGGAATTTGGAAGGGCCATTAGCTTCCATTAGAGAAAGCTTTAAAGGAAAAAGAAGGTTCGTGTGAATCGATAGGAGACTTGACACTTGTGAAGTTTTGCAAGTACTATTCTAACGTGGATTTGACTTAACAATTTCAAAGTCGCAAAGGTGAATGTTATTCCTACCTTCATTGAATAAAATCAATTAGAATCTTAGTCAGATCTTGGGATTCGATGTATGCCCCCCAAAAACTGTGTTTCTAAAATTAAAAAGAGGCATACTTTCAAGAGGTTGTCTCTGCTTGGGGTTTGTTTTTCAGGAGAGATTGTCTCTGAGAGGTTTTCGCTGGGAGAAAGAGTCTGGAGAGTTTTATCTCTGTGGGGGAGTCTCTGATTCTTGAAAATGTTTCAACATTTATTTTGGGTTTTCCTTTGATGGAAATTTTTGTAAACTTGAGAGTCGACTCGACTGGGAAAGTTGAGGGGATTTTTGCTCTGCTGGACTTTGTGGGGGAGGTTTTAGAGAGGCTTTGGTTCAATTGGGGATGGTTTGACTCTGCATGGAGGAGTCGGGAAGGTATGATTCATTTTTAAAGATTGCACCTACTTTGTCAGGTTGCCTACGTACCCTTGGCAGGATCAGGTCATGACGTAGTTCAGGCAAATGCCACATATTGGCAAAGGAGGGTGTCCCTGAAAAGGTTTTGTGAAAGAGAGGCTGTTAGGCTCAAATGGGCTAACTAGTGGATTTCATTGATTTGTAAAATAGGTTTACATTCAAGGGGATAAGGAGTGTACCAAAGATGGCCTCCTGTCATTTCCCAGAGATTCTACAAGTGCAAAGTGTCTATCAGATCTAGACCCTAAGTGTAGTATCTTTTGACTTCATCCAAGTTGACGGGCTCAGGGAGGTCTTCGTCATCCATACGTCCAAGCTGAAGGACGCCGCCTGAGAATTTATCTCAGACGATGTATGGGCCTTCATAGTTGGGAATGAACTTGCCCCTCGGGTTAGGGCCTGTTTGGCAACAGTTTCCGGAGAGTCAGGTCACCGATTTTAATGCTTCAAGGCTTGACTTTCTTATTGAATTCTCTAGCCATGCGCCTCTGATAGGCTTGCGAATGGTTAATGGCTTTGAGTCGCCGCTCCTCGATCAGATTCAGCTATTTACACCGGGTCTGTGCCCATTTTGCTTCTGAGATGTCTGCTTCCATTAACACTCGGAGTGACAGAATCTGTACTTCGATGAGGAGGACTGTTTCCATACCAGAGGCCAGAGAGAATGTTGTTGCCCTAGTTGAAGTTCAAATGGACGTTCTGTAGGCCATGAGTGCATATGGAAGCATCAATGCCAGGTAGAGTAATTGGTTACAATCTTCTTGATGGTCTTCTTCATGTTCTTGTTGGCGGCTTCAACTGAACCATTGGACTGAGGCTTGTATGGCGTGGAGTTGTAATACTGTATCTTGAATTTCTGGTAGAGATCAGTCATCCCCTTGTTGCAGAAGTTGAGAGCATTATTTGTCACAATCTCAAATGGGACTCCGTGTAGAACCCCAAATCCTCATTTCACTAAGTAGTGAATAGTGTGTGAATAGTGTTCAAGTGTAGTCTTGTACACTAATGAGTTTATACTAATGAAAATGTTGGGATATATGGTGTGCATGTGTTGATGGGTTTTTATAGCCTAAAGAAGCGTGTTTTGATTTTATAAAGGTGCTAGAATTGGATTGGACAAGGTCCAAGTAGTGGATAGCAAAAACAGGGGAGCACCCATCGCTCGGTAATAACACTGATTGACCGGTCATCTGCCGATCGCTCGGTAGTTGTTGACTGGTCAAATGTTTTGTATGGGGAAAAATTCCAAAGAGGGTGTTTTCAACCGATCTCTTGGTCGAAACCACCGATCGCTCGATAAGCCAACGATCGATCATTTATACACAGGTTTTCTTCATTAAGGGTTTTTTAAGTCTTTAACCAACACCCCTTTGCCTATAAAATGCTCAACTCATGTGTTAGGGTTTCAGAATTCCTTAGTGCATAATTTTGAGAGAGATTTGAGAGGAGAAGAAGGAGAGAGGCTAGGGTTTGCTCAAGCTTGAAGGAAAGATCAAGTTTCTTCTGTTCTTTGGTGTTTTCAACTACGAACTTGAGGTTTTCACTTCTCGAAGCTTTTGGAGTCAACCTGATCGATTTCATCAAGGTATATACATTCTACTACCAATCCGGTGATAATACTAGTTACCACATGATGTTCTTCTCGTTCTATATTATAAATCTTAGTTTGATATGGTGTGTGATGTTGTATTTATACTTGGAATGTAAATTACCACTATTGTGCACTCTATGTGTTTGGTTTAATGCCTCTAAGGACTTTTGTGTTTAAATATGCTATTACTCTCATATGTTCGCATGTCTCGCATGAACCGGGTTTTCCTAGGATTTCTCAAAGTTCTCAAAGGGTTTGTTAAGTAAGGGTCTCACACAATGATTTTAAGAAAGTCCATGATATTGTTTAAGATCGGTTCACAAGCTCCAAAGATCATATTAAACTCCCAAGAACTCTATGATAATGTCTAAGATCGGTTCACAAGCTCCAAGGATCATCAATGCATATGTTCTAAGATCTTTATGGTTTATCTCTATGGTTTTGCTCTACGGTATTGCTCTACGTCTCTATGGATCATAAATGACTCTAAGGAACTTTACAGTTTTAACTCAAAGAACTCATAAGGCTATGATTATCGTAAGACTCACACGATTTTGGTTTTCAGATTTCATCATATGTGCTATTTCACGGTTTCTATGCTTCGATGTGTTTAAGGATTTCAGTCTCCATGATTTGCATGCTCCATGATATTATTGCTTATTGTTTGTAGTATGTATATGCTGAGTATTCCACGCTTAGCCGATATTTGTTATTATCGGCAGGTGCTCGGGTTCCTTTCGACTTGTGTGGTTTGGAGCCTTGGGTAGAGGAAGAATATCACGACCTGGAGCCTTCTTTGGACCACTACCAGGATGATGGCTCGCTAGATAAGCGTCACGACTTTGTTTTCTATTGACTTCGATAGTTAGAAAGATATGATATTTTATAAAGTGAGAGTGGGACTTGTCCACTCCACATTTTGGATATGTATACATATGCATTCTATCGGTTCAAACTTGAACTAATCGATAGGAGAAATTATTGTAAGTTGCTTCCGCTATGTTTCATAAATCATTTCCGCTATGTATATCTTGTGTACTCTGACTTGTTGTTACGTGTGCCTTATGTATCATATGGGATGTATGATACGGCGGTCACGAGCTAAAGCATCCCTAACTCCTAGGGGGTATTTTGGGTCTCGACAGACTTAGTATCAGAGCTCTGGGGATTAGTTTCCCTTGGGCTAAGTGGAAGTGAGTCCTCTGAGTTGAACTTAGAACTCAGATGGAAGTGTCGTCTTAAGTTTGCTACCATGACCTAACCGGTAACAAGCGAATCCTTAGGTCGGTCTAGGATCCTAGTTTAGATGTCGTGTTTGAACTATGTCCTTAGTCTCATCCTAGAAATTGTAGATGCTCAACACAAGGATCTTAGCTATGCTAGAAAACTCTAAGTTATAATGGTATTATTATGTGTATACTTTAATGTATACTATATATGGGTATTAGCATTTCATGTTTATTGAATTGCTATATGTTGTGTGAGGGTTTATATCCAAGTTAGACTCATGTTTTGCCATTGATCTTAGGATTTTATATCATGAGATGCGGCAATCGGGGTCATGGTTACCATACTCAGAGATCAAACGGTGAGGTTCCGAGAGAGGAGGAGCCGCTTTACTTCACAAATGCTATGGATTCCATAGCAGAGACTTTGGCTTTATTGGCAGCCAGACCTACTGTGACTACTCCTACCCCATTGACTACTCCTGTGCCTCTGCTGGTGCATCACACCGCGGGACTTGAAGCTTTCCGGAGACTATGGCCTCCTATATTCTACAAAGACTCTGGACCCAATGGTGGCAGAGGCATGGATTATGCAGTTGGAGAAGACCTTTCGGGCTCTCCATTGTACTAAAGAGCAGCGGGTTGAATGGGCTTTCTTTGTGATGGAAGGTAAAGCCGTGCATTGGTGGAGAGCTGCCCAAAGGCAGAGGGATGTTGCCAAGGTAGGGGAACCCTGGACATGGGCGGAGTTCCTGGACACCTTCCACGAGTAGTATTTTCCTAGATTTATCCGAGAACAGAAGGCAAGGGAATTCATGCTCTTAGAGCAGGGGAGATGAATGTAGCCGAGTATGAGGCTAAGTTCACTAAGTTGTCAAGATTTTCTCCACATCTGATCGCGACTGAAGATCTGCGGGTCAGAAAATTTGAGATGGGGTTGAAGGTGTTCATCTGTGATAGGGTGTCCATCCTCCAAGTAGAATGCTGGAGGGCGATAGTGGGAAAGGCGAAGATCGCTGAGAAGAATGCAGTGGAGTTTATTAGTTTATTAGGAGGAGGGATAGTGGCTTCGGGAGCATGTCCCGGGGTCAGTCTAGTGGTTTGGCACAGTCCGAAAAGAGGACTAGGATTGCTCAATATCAGTTTTCTCAGCCGATGTCGGCTCAGAGGCCTCCTTTTGTGCCTCAGGCACTGCTCCCTAGGACATCACAGGCTATGAGGGTTACGCCTCCAGCTTCCTCCCCATTGCAGGCATTTGAGGAGTGCGTTGTATGTGGTTGTTGGCACAAGACTAGGGATTGTCAAAGATTATTAGGTGGATGCTTCCACTGTGGTGAGGTTGGTCATGTGATACGGGATTGCCCACGCAAGTAGTCATTGACTGGGCCACAGGGAGTCCGACCTCCAGGTAGGCAGACTTTGCTTTAGGGGTCTTCATCTGGGGTCTTCATCTCAGGCCTCCAGATCCTTGCCGATCACCTAGCAGCCTTGTTAGGCAAATCAGGGCAAGGTATTTGCCATGACCGACCGAGACGCACAGGCATCTGATGATGTTGTGCAAGGTAAGCGCAAGTTTGATATTGTTAAAGTTTTAGTGGTACTATGATGTGTTGTATGTGTAAGTGCTATGTAGTGCTTATTGCTATGCGGGTATCAATATGTATTATGCATGTAGTTATTTATAACTTGGGTAGTTATAATTCATAGGATCGTTGCTAGTAAATGAGTGTTTAGCACGGGTGTTGATCAACATGGGATCCACTCATTCATTTGTCTCGCCTAGTTTTGCCAAAGGCTTTACGTCCGAGTCAAGTAAGCTACCTTGGGATTTGTCCATTTCGACTCCATTGGGTAAGTCTGTTGAGGTAGATAAAGTGTATGTGGGTAGTGTTGTGCAAGTCAAGTGGCATGAGTTGCCAGGCGACCTGATCATTTTGGGATTTCAGGATTAGGATTTCGATGTTATCCTAGGTATGGATTGGCTCTCAGCTCACCATGGACACGTAGCGTGTTTCGAGAAGGTGGTGAACTTTGAACCTACTGGGATGAAGCTATTTCATTTCAGGGGACTTCAAAAGAGAGACATTGCTCGCTTTGCAGCTCTCAGTCTCGCGAATGTAGAGGTACGAGACTCCACATCCATTCCGGTTGTGTGTGAATATATGGATGTTTTTCCGGAGACTTTATCGGGATTACCTCCTGATCGGGCAATCAAGTTTACGATTGAGTTAGCTCTAGGCATGGCTCTGATTTCTAGGGCTCCGTATAGGATGGCCCCCGTCGAGCTTAAAGAATTAAAGGAGGAGTTGGAAGAATTGCAAGGCCTTGGCTTTATCCAACCTTGGGGAGCTCCGGTGCTCTTCGTGAAGAAGAAAGATGGGTCAATGTGGATGTGCATTGACTATAGGTAGCTAAACAAAGTCACTATCAAGAATTGTTATCCATTGCCTCGGATAGACGACTTGTTTGACCAGTTGAAAGGTGCAAAGTTATTCTCAAAGATTGACCTTCGATCTGGGTATCATCAGTTGAAGATAAAGAAAGAAGACATTTCGAAGACGGCATTCAGCACCCGATATGGTCACTACGAGTTTTTGGTTATCTCTTTTGGTCTGACTAACGCGTCGGCTGCATTTATGGATCTGATGAACCGGGTGTTTAGATCGTCTCTCGATCGGTGTGTGATTGTGTTCGTCGATGATATCCTGGTATATTCACAGACACATAATGATCACACGAGGGATCTCCACCTGGCATTGCAGACTCTTCGAGAGCATAGCCTGTATGCTAAGTTGAGCAAGTTCGAGTTCTGGTTGGACAAGGTGTCTTATTCTTGATCATGTGGTGTTTGTCGAGGGTATCTCAGTCGACCTTGCGAAGATTGAGGCAGTAATGAACTGGGAGAGGCCGAAGAGTGTTACCGAGATTCGCAGTTTTCTCGACCTGGCAGGATATTATAGGAGGTTCGTGGAGGGATTTTCCAGCTTAGCGGCTCCGCTTACCTACCTCACGCGAAAGAACGCTAAGTTCACTTGGAGTGAGAAGTGTGAGGTAAGCTTCCTGGAGTTGAAGAAGAAGCTTACTACTGCTCCTGTTCTCAGAGTTCCGTCTGGGAGCGGCGGCTTCGAAGTCTATAGTGATGCTTCACTTGTCGGGCTTGGGTGCGTTCTTATGCAGCATCAGCAGGTGGTTGCCTATGCTTCCCACCAGTTGAAGGAGCATGGGCAGAACTACCCCATGCACGATCTAGAGCTTGCCGCAGTCATCTTTGCACTGAGGATTTGGCGTCACTACTTCTATAGGGAAGAGTTCGTTGTGTTCACGGATCACAAGAGCTTGAAGTATCTCTTCTTCCAGAAGGGGTTGAATATGAGGCAGTGTCGATGGATGAAGTTCATGAAGGACTATGATTGTTCCATTCAGTACCATCTGGGTAAGGCGAACGTAGTAGCCGATGCCCTTAGCAGGAAGCCTTACGGGGTTATGGCTCACATGAGGGTCCAAGAGTGGAAGTTATTAAAATATATGTGTAACCTAGACACTACCCTCAGGCATGCTACCTATGGGCTGATGATATCAAACATCTCAGTTAGGTCGCATATCTTGGACCAGATCAAGGAGTTACAGAATTTGGATGAGGAGTTGCTTGCTTACTGAGACAAGTCGGTTAGCAGTGCCAGTCAGGAGTTTGATTTAAATGGTGATGGTGCCATCAGATTCAAAGGCAGGTTGTGTGTTCCCGCCAACGCAGTGTTGAGGGGTGAGATCTTGGATGAGGCTCACTGATCCAAGTACACGGTACATCCGGGAGGTACTAAGCTATATCAGAATCTTAAGAGGCACTACTGGTGGCGAAATATGAAGAGGGAAGTTATAGAATATGTTTCTAGATGTTTGGTGTGCCAGCAGGTGAAGGTTGAGCATCAGAGGCCAGCAGGTCTTTTATAGTCCCTCCCTGTTTCGGAATGGAAATGGGAGAATATCTCAATGGATTTTATCATGGGCTTGCCGCGAACGGCGAAGGGCTCCGATGCTATCTGGGTGATAGTTGACAGATTGACAAAGTCTGCGCACTTTCTTCCGTACCGGACTACTTTCAGTTCGTGTCAGTTGGTAGCTTTGTATGTTAAGGTGGTGGTCCGTCTGCAAGGGGTGCCGATTTCCATCGTGTCTGATCGAGATCCTAGGTTTACTTCCAGGTTTTGGAAAAATTTTTAGAGCGCTATGGGTTCTCGATTAGATTTCAGCACTGCCTTTCATCCTTAAACTGATGGGCAGACTGAACGGGTGAACCAGGTTGTAGAGGATATGCTCCGAGCTTGTATGTTGGACTTTCAGGGCAGTTGGGAGCAACACTTGCCATTGGTTGAGTTTTCCTAAAACAACAGTTGCTATGCAAACATCCAAATGGCACCTTTTGAAGCTTTATATGGTCGCAGTTGTAGGTCTCCTCTATGCTGGGTCAAAGTTGGTGATAGGAAGGTACTGGGTCTTGAATTGATCGAGTGGACCGAAGAAAGGGTCAAAATCATCAGGGAGCGATTGAAAATTTCTCAGGATAGGCAGAAGAGCTACACGGACACTCGCCGCAAAGATTTGGAATTCCAAGTTGGAAATCGGGTCTTTGTGAAGATTTCGCCGAGCCGGGGAATCATGAGGTTCGGGAAGAAAGGAAATCTCATCCTTAGGTATGTGGGGCCATTCGAGATCATCACTAGAGTTGGTGAGGTTGCTTACAGGGTAGCCCTACCGACTCATATGGCAGCAGTACATAATGTGTTTCACATTTTCATGCTCCGGAAATACATTCCGGATCCGTCCCACATCATTGCTCTTGATCCTGTGGAGATTCAAGAGGATCTCACTTTGGTGGAGCAACCAGCTCAGATCTTGGATCGTCGTGATCAAGTCTTGCGTACCAAGACTATCCCGTTAGTCCTCGTGAAGTGGCAACACCATTCTGTAGAAGACGCTAAGTGGGAGCGTGAAGCTGAAGTAAGGAAAAAGTACCCACATTTATTTTCTTGATGTTCTAATTTTGTAATTGTTCCTCTTTGTTCTTTTGGTGTTGTTCTAATTTCGAGGACGAAATTCTTGTAGGGGGGAGGATGTAGAACCCCGAATCTTCGTTTCACTAAGTAGTGAATAGTGTTCAAGTGTAGTCTTGTACACTAATGAAAATGTTGGAATATATGGTGTGCATGTGTTAATGGGTGTTTATAGCCTAAAGAAGTGTGTTTTGATTGTATAAAGGTGCTAGAATTGGATTGGAGAAGGTCCAAGTAGTGGAAAAAAGGTTTTGCAGCAAAAACAGGGGAGCACCGATTGCTCGGTAATAACACCGATTGACCGGTCATCTACCGATCGCTCGGTAGCTATCGACTGGTCAAATATTTTGTATGGGAAAAAATTTCAGAGAGGGTGTTTTCAACCGATCTCTCGGTCGAAACCACTGATCGCTCGGTAAGCAACTGATCGCTCGGTCTTGACCACCGATCGATCAGTTATACGCAGATTTTCTTCATTAAGGGTTTTTAAGTCTTTAACCAGCACCCCTTTGCCTATAAAAGGCTCAACTCATGCCTTAGGGTTTCAAAAATCGTTAGTGCATAATTTTGAGAGAGATTTGAGAGGAGAAGAAGGAGAGAGGCTAGGGTTTGCTCAAGCTTGAAGGAAAGATCAAGTTTCTTCTTTTCTTTGGTGTTTTCAACTACGAACTCGAGGTTTTCACTTCTCGAAGCTTTTGGAGTCAACCTTATCGATTTCATCAAGGTAGATACATTCTACTACCAATCCGGTGATAATACTAGTTATCACATGATGTTCTTCTCATTCTATACTATAAATCTTAGTTTGATATGGTGTGTGATGTTGTATTTATACTTGGAATGTAAATTATCACTATTGTGCACTCTATGTGTTTGGTTTAATGCCTCTAAGGACTTTTGTATTTAAATATGCTATTACTCTCATATGTTCACTTGTCTCGCATGAACCAGGGTTTTTCCATGGATTTCTCAAAGTTCTCAAAGGGTTTGTTAAGTAAGGGTCTCACACAATGATTTTAAGAAACTCCATGATATTGTCTAAGATCGGTTAACAAGCTCCAAGGATCATATTAAACTCACAAGAACTCTATGATAATGTCTAAGATCGGTTCACAAGCTCCAAGGATCATTAATGCAAATGTTCTAAGATCTTTATGGTTTATCTCTATGGTTTTGCTCTACGGTATTGCTTTACGTCTCTATGGATCATAAATGACTCTAAGGGACTCTATGGATTTAACTTAAAGAACTCACAAGGCTATGATTATTGCAAGACTCACACCATTTTGGTTTTCAGATTTCATCATATGTGCTATTTCATGATTTCTACGCTTCGATGTGTTTAGGGATTTCAGTCTCCATGATTTGCATGCTCTATGATATTATTGCCTATTGTTAGTTGTATGTATACACTGAATATCCCACGCTTAGCCGATATTTTTTATCATCGGCAGGTGCTCGGGTTCCTTTTGACTTGTGTGGTTTGGAGCCTTGGGTAGAGGAAGAATATCACGACCTAGAGCCTTCTATGGACCACTACCAAGATGATGGCTCGCTAGATAGGCGTCAGGACTTTGATTTCTTTTAACTATGATAGTTAGAAAGATATGATATTTTGTAAAGTGAGAGTGAGACTAGTCCACTCCACATTTTGGATATATGTACATATGTATTTTGTTGGTTCAAACTTGAACTAATCGATAGGAGTAATTATTGTAAGTTGCTTCCGCTATGTTTCATAAATCGTTTCCGCTATGTATATCTTGTGTACTCTAACTTGTTGTTACGTGTGCCTAATGTATCATATGAGATGTATGATATGGCGGTCACGAGCTAAAGTATCCCTAACTCCTAAGGGGTATTTTGGGTGGTGACACTCCATATCGACAGATGATATCCCTTTTTAAGAAGCGCTGAACCACGGAGGCTGTGACATTGGCATAAGAGGCTGCCTTGACCCATTTTGTGAAATAATCGATTGCTACATGGATGAATCGATGTCTGTTGGATGCTTTTGGAGTTATGGGCCCGATGATGTCGATGCCCCAAGCTGAGAATGACCATGGAGCAGTGAGATTGTGCAGCCTAGTTAGCGGTGCATTGATTCTGTTGGCATAGATTTTGTATTGGTGGCACTTCTATACATACTTACAATAGTTGGATTCCATTGTAGACCAGTAGTAGCCCAATCTCAGTATCTTTTTGGTGAACATCAACTCGTTCATGTGTGGGCCGCAAGTTCCTTCGTTGTGAATCCCTAAGTAGGTGTTGGCAAATTCCGTGATCATTAGATAGGTCATGTGAGTCGAGTCGTGTTCAACTTGTCAGAAGAGAAGAGCTAAAGCATAAAGAAGATTGAAGAAAGTGAAGAAAAAGCTCCTACTCTGGATCTAGAAAGGTAATGGACTTAGAGACCCCTACCTAGGTTGGATTTGACTTAGATAACTCTAAACATACCTAGGAGGATAATTTTGAACCTAACAAAGTTGTTTGATCTTAGTTGAATCAAATAAACATGAACATAAAAATGGTTTGGAAAAAATTCTATCTCAACCGATCGCTCGGTGTTGAGACCGATCGATCGGTGGCTATCGAGTGGACAAAAAATTTGTATGGGGTATTTTTCCAGAGAGGTGATTTTTAACCAAGCGATCGGTTATGAGCACCGAGCGATCCGTTTTGGACCGAGCGATCTGTAATGAGCACCGCTCGATCGGTCCCCGTAAAAAGAATTTTTATTTTTCTGGATTCTTTTTTTAAACCCTATATAAACAACTTTTTGGAGACCTAATTCGGATCTTTGTTTATTTTTGAAAGAGTAGAGGTCTGAGAAACTCCTCTAGGGTTTTTCCTCTTGTTCTTTTAGATCTTTGTTGATCCCTCCTCTTTCTTTGATCCTAGAGAATGCAAGTATAGATGTAAACCTTTGATCTTGCATTGTGTGATCTCAGATCTATATGAGATCCCTCTAGGGTTTGAAACTTCCTAAATTGATTCACAACCCTACACCTTGTGTGTGTGTCCGGTGTTTGATCCGGAGCCTTCGTGGAAGGAGATCGATCGTGTGTGATTGTGGTTTTGAAGTAGCTTGAGAAGATTTGGTCGGTGTGGAACCGAAGCTGCTACGGCGGAGATCGAACCTGCTGGTTCATGGAAATCAAGAGTAAGAGTCTATACCTAGGAACGTCGTTTCTGTTTTGGTAAGGTCTTGTCTTGTACTTGAAATCTTTTCATAGTGAAGTTTGTTGCTGGACGAGGTCCCGTGGTTTTTTTCCCTTTAGGGTTTTCCACGTAAAAATCTTCTGTGTTTGATTTGTGTGGATTGTCTGAGTGAATTGTTCATTGATTTCTAAACATATTAATTGAAAAATTAAAATTGGATTGAAATTATTAGATAGACCTATTCACCCCCCCTCTAGGTCTTAGAGATCATTGATCTGGATAAATTTCAATTGGTATCAGAGCTTGTTCATTGATAAGGCTAATCCCTTAAGTGTGATCCTGTATTTTCCGTGATCATGAGTACTCTAAGAGAAGGTGGACCCGTCTCTCGTCCCCCACTTTTTGATGGGTATAATTATGCATACTGGAAAGCTAGAATGAGAGCCTTTCTCAAATCAATTGACGAGAGAATTTGGATGTCTATACAGAATGGGTGGACTACGCCCATAAAAACTGTAGGTGATTTGACTGTCATCAAATATTCTAATGAATGGACCAGAGAAGAGCTTGAGTCAAGTGGATGGAACACTAAAGGTCTCAATGCTATCTTT
Organism: Tetracentron sinense; assembly: GCA_015143295.1. Lineage (NCBI taxonomy): Eukaryota > Viridiplantae > Streptophyta > Magnoliopsida > Trochodendrales > Trochodendraceae > Tetracentron > Tetracentron sinense. Next base: position 13,218,934 of record CM026553.1, on the reverse strand, counting down.
ACTGCAGTCACTGCTGAGGAATTCAGACGAATTTCTTCATGTGAAACAGCAAAAGAGGCTTGGGACATTCTTGAAATTACCCATGAGGGTACTACCACTGTTAAAATCTCAAAACTCCAAATGTTAACCACCAAATTTGAACATTTAAACATGGATGACAATGACACTTTTGATGAATTCTATGCAAAACTTAGTGACATTGTCAACGCTAGTTTCAATTTAGTTGAAAAAATATCTGAGTCCAAAATAGTTAGAAAAGTCCTTAGATCTCTCCCTGAGAGATTTCAACCCAAAGTCACTGCAATCGAAGAGAGTAAAAATGTTGACTCTCTGAAGATTGAGGAATTGGTTGGTTCACTCCAAACTTATGAACTCAATCTCCTTCCATCCAAGAAGAACAAATCTTTAGCCTTGAAATCTATCAAGGAATCTTTGGATGAGGATGACAGGGATGGAGATATGAATGAGGAAGAAATGGCTCTCTTCGTTAAAAAATTTCAAAAATTTTTTAGAACGAAAAAGAGGTTCAATCCCAAACAGGGAGGAAAATCTTTTGAGAAGTCAAAGTCTAAGCCCTGGGAAAACAAGAAAAATTCCAAGAGTGGCGACAAGAAATCCGAGGTGTTCAATGTTATGAATGCCATGGCTTCGGTCATATTTCACCTAACTACCCTAACAAGAAGAAGAGTAAGGGCAAGGTGATGAATGCCTGTTGGGATGACAGTGATTCCGAGAATGAAGAATCGGACAGTTCCTCTTCAAGTGAAGATACTGGAAATCATATGGCTTTCACTGTTTCCCTTTCTGGGATTCTTGAGACTACCTCTGCGGTTGATAAAAAGGATAGAAGTGATGAGAGTGTTCATACTGAGTCTAGTGATGACATACAGAAGAGTCAAACTGACTCTGAAAGTGATGAAGATTTGAAAACAACTTATGATAAGTTGTATGCTGAAAGTTTGAAGCTGACTAAAACAAAAATCTCTTTGAGCAAAAAACTCAAAATCATTCAAAATGAAAGAGATACTTGTAAACTAGTAGCAGAAGAGAAGAGTGCTCTAGTTAGTCAGTTGGAAAATGAAAAAGAAGCATTTGTTATGAAAGTTCAATGTCTTTTGGAAGAGAATGTCTCATTGACTAATGTGGTCAGAAAATTAGAAGTTGAAAGAGACACTTCCATGAAAGAAATTGAAGAGTTAAGAACTCTGCAAATGGAGCTGGAAACTTTTAAAGACTCTCTTGTTGATAAGGTGAAATTTCTTGAAAAAGAACATCAAATTACCCTTAAAGACAAGACTGACTTGATTCAGAAGGTCTATACTCTTGAAAAAGAAGTAAGAATGTTTGGTAACACTAGCTGCCTAGATGAATTAGTTAGAAAATATGGGTCAAATTCGAGTAAATCTGGGATAGGACATGCTGACACACCAGCTGGTCCTTTAGCTGTTGGTACAATGGCTAGTGCAGTGTTTGAGCCAATACATTCTGATCCTAAAGTGAATCTACCTTCTACATCAAGTACTAAGGCTTATACAAATTTTGTAAAGCCTCGAAATATAGCTCTTAGAGTGAATGCTATGAGGAATCAAATTCCTTTTAGAAGAAATCCTCCTCCTCTCCCAAGATTCATACCCACATGTCACTTTTCTGGTGTGAGAGGTCATATTCGACCAAATTGTAATGCTTTTAGGAGAGCTCCCCAAAATGGTTCATGGAACCAAAATCGAAGTCAAGGGACTCTTCAAAGGCAGATTCAGGTTCTGGCTGAAAAGTCTAGAATATTGAGCGAAGATGTTAATAGAATTGCTCAAATCTCTATGACAAGAACTGGTCAATTTATTCCAAATGATTATTCAAGAGGAAAGAATTTGACTAATCAACAAGCTAGAACTGAACAAAACAGGAAAAGGTCAAGGAGGACAAAAAGGAAAAAGGTTTCTAATACACAGTTTAATGATCAAAGATCTAAACAAAGTTTAAAGACTGTGTATGTAAGAAAGGATGACCTTAAGTGCTTCGTCATTCACACTGCCTTGAAAGCCCAAAACACAGAAATGTGGTACTTCGACAATGGGTGTTCTCGGCATATGACAGGTAACAAGTCCTTATTTACTCAATTTGAGGACTGTCCAGATGAGACTGTTACATTTGGTGATGGAAGCAAGTCTTTAGTCAAAGGGAAGGGTATCATCGATTCACCAGGCATACCAAAATTGAAAGATGCCTTGTTTGTTGAAGGACTGAAAGCTAATTTAATTAGAATAAGTCAACTATGTGATGATAACCATGCTGTGCACTTTACCCAAAATAAATGCTTAGTCATTAATGGTAAAGGTAAGTGTGTTCTAGAAGGGTTGAGAACCACTGACAATTGCTACGGCTTAATTCCCAGTCCTAATCCCTCCAATGTCTGTTAATAGGACTAAAATTGAGGAGGTTGATTTGTGGCACCGAAGACTAGGTCACATGAACTTCAAAGACCTATGTAAAATCTCTAAGCAAGAGCTTGTAAGAGGTGTTCCCAAACTAGGAAAGCCTTCTACTGCTGTGTGTGGGCCATGCCAAATTGGTAAACAAATTAGAACCCCACATAAGAAGACTTCAAGTATTGCTACTTCATATCCACTGGAATTAATTCATATGGATCTTATGGGTCCTACAAGAACTGAAAGCCTAAGTGGAAAGCGATACATCCTAGTCATGGTTGATGATTTCTCAAGAATGTCATGGGTGGCATTTATAAGAGAGAAATCCGATGCTTTTGACAATTTCAAAAGTATTTGCTTGAAAATTCAAAATGAGAAAAGATGCCCAATCACTCGAATTCGAAGTGATCATGGAAAGGAGTTTGAAAACTCTAAGTACAACGACTTTTGTGATGAGTCGGGTATCAAACATGAATTTTATGCACCTATTACACCTCAGCAGAATGATGTAGTGGAGAGGAAGAACAGGGTTCTCCAAGAGATAGCTAGAGTTATGCTTCATAGCAACAATCTAGCTTCTCATTTCTGGGCTGAGGCAGTTAAGACTGCTTGCTATATAGTTAATAGAGTTTTTGTAAGACCTGGAACAAGGAAAACCCCATATGAGTTGTGGAATAACAAGAAACCCAGTGTCAAGTACTTTCGAGAATTCGGAAGTAAATGCTATATCCTTAAGGATAGAGAGCAACTGGGCAAATTTGAATCCCGGAGTGATGAAGGGAAATTTCTTGGATATTCCACCAACAGTAGAGCTTATCAAGTGTACAACTTGAGAACCTCTACGATTATGGAGTCCATAAATGTAGTTGTGGATGACTCTGGTGTTGAAAATGTGCAACTTGAGGATGATGATAATGCTGGAAATGAAAATGTTGAAACTTCTTCAACTCCACTTATTACTAAGCAATCATCTCCATTAAAACCCACACATCCTAGGGTCCTAAGTCCTCACAACTCCACAGATATAATTGGTGATCTTGAAAGTGGAGTGAGAACAAGGAAACAAATTGAAAATGAAGTTAGCTGCATTTGCTATACTTCATCTTTTGAACCCAAGAATGTAGCTGAAGCCCTTGCAGATGATAATTGGATCAATGCAATGCAAGATGAGTTACTTCAGTTTACTAGGAATGATGTTTGGTATTTAGTACCTAGGCCTAACAATACAAATGTGATAGGTACCAAATGGATTTTCAAGTACAAAACTGATGAAAAAGGTACTATCATAAGAAATAAGGCTAGGTTTGTTGCACAAGGATACACCCAAATTGAAGGTATTGACTTCGATGAGACCTTTGCCCCTGTAGCCAGGCTAGAATCAATCAGAATTCTTCTAGCCGTGGCTTGCCATATGAAATTCAAGTTGTTGAATGGCATTCTACAGGAAGAAGTGTATGTGGAACAACCAAAAGGGTTTGAAGATCCACATCACCTTGATCAAGTTTATCGATTAAAAAGGGCCCTCTATGGTTTAAAGCAAGCTCCAAGAGCTTGGTATGAGAGGTTGACTACTTATCTCTTGGAAAAGGGATTTTCGAGAGGGGGAGTAGACAGAACCCTTTTTATAAAAAATGTGAAAGGTGATATTGTCATTGCCCAGATCTATGTTGATGACATTGTGTTTAGTTCCACATTAGACTTACATGCTCAATCATTTGCTGAACAAATGAAGAATGAATTTGAAATGAGCATGGTAGGTGAGCTGAATTTCTTCCTTGGTCTTCAGATCAAGAATGATTCTGGATCTCAGTATCTCAATCAAATATGCTAAAAATCTGGTGAGCAATTTGGTAGAGTTCTGCTAACATGCGAGGACTCCTATGAGTTCTACAACAAAACTTATTCAAAGAACTTCCGGCAAGAGTGTTGAGCACTACTTACTGAATCATGATTGGTAGTTTGCTCTAACCTAACTGCTACTAGCCAACAACATTGCCTTTAGTGTTGGAGCATGTGCTGCTATCAACAAGCCCAAAAGAGTCGCACTACTTGCAGTCAAGCTTATCATTAGATCTGTAAAGTGGAACATCCATCCTTTGGCCTCTGGTCTGCTTTTGCTACCAATGCCACAATAGTTTGATATTCTGATGCCGACTGGGCCGAAAATGCGATGATAGAAGACAACACCTCCGACGATGTTTTCTATATTTGAAAACTCTTAGTTGCTTGGCTTAGCAAAAGCAAATTCATTTCATGTCACTGCCGAAGCTGATACATCGCAGCTGGCAGTTGTTGTGACTCAACTTCTGTGATGAAGCAGATGTTGCATTTACGGGATTGAACCCAGGCACTATGACTTGTGTATTGTGAATTCAAGGCTTATCAATATTTCCAAAAAATCCCTACAACATTCTCGCACAAAACACTTGACATTAGGCTCACTTCATTTGTGATGTAGTGGGCAAAGGTTGTGTGTATTGAGTATTTCCAAACAGAGAAACCTTATCCTACATTCTCACAAAATCCTTGATTCCCTTAGGTTTGAATCCTTAGGAACCTCATTGGTTTGTGCAGAGTTTGAGTGGATGGTGTGCTTTCCTTCATAGCCTATGTTTTATTCTTGTTGGATTTTAATTGATAGACTATTTTTTTGTTGTTTCCTTAATTATCAAATCCAAAAACATTCAACAAAAATTGAAAAATGTTGCAAAAAATAATGTGTTTTGTATTACATTCTTTTCCTATCATTATGCCCTTAAAAGTTTATTCCTTTAACATTATACATTGAATATTAATTCCAAGGGTAAATCTTCAGAAGATTGTTGTAAATAAGGATAGTTCAACTATTAGTTCTATCTGTGACTTTAAAATGGTCTGGTCACCATCTCATTTATAGTTGAGTAAATAATGATTTATTGTTTGCACTGCACTCTAACTGATTTTTGAGATGTTATTAGTTCCTATTTATAATTCAATATTCTAGCATATGGTTCCCTAGTTTAAGTCAATCTAGTATAACCAAAGTGATTAAATTCCCATAAGAGAGCCCCCTATTTTAAAAAATTATTGACTGGAAAGGACTACTTTGAGTTTGGTGTGTAGCTTCTGTGACTGCAAACAGTGAATGGCTACCTAGACAAAACATAGGTTCTCTGGGTTGCTAGTGTGAAAATCCCCCACTGTTATTTAGAGAGGCTACCTTCCTCACTTTAGTGAAAGTCACCAATGTCCAAAGAAATATAATGTGTAAAAATTTATCATAAACTGAATAACCTTATAATCAATTTGCTGGGTAAACATTGCTCATCATATTCTATAGATGGTTCTTGGTTAATTCTCGTTTTTGAAACATTGTAGAGTACCATTTATGCTATAATATCAAATCTTGTTTTGTGGCTGCAACAATCCTCCAGCGTCAATGTTCTGAAATGTCTTAATATTACACACACATTCCTTCTGAGCATTTTATTTACTCTAAATGTGGATTTGATGCAAAAATCAAAATTCATCACTTAATGAAACTAAAATTTCCTTCAACAACTCCTTATTCATAACTATTCCTTAGATACATTTTGGTTACGAAACATTTTTGTTTGTTTTTTGATTTTGATGAAAAAATAAATGGTTTTTGCTAATTGCATAGTTTTGTTAGGAGATTTTGAGGTGAAATTAGATAAGTCCTTGCTTGGTTGAGGTGGAGAAAATGATCATAAGTAAACTTTTTCCAGAAAATTTTCCCGACACCGATTGCTCGTGTTAATGACCGCTCGATCGTCGTCTTTCGTGATAGGGTTATAAACCCTCAGTGCTCATTTTCCTATGATTTTGTTTCGCCTCCGAACTCTAGAGCGATACCTCGGTCCCTTCTTCTCCAAATCTCTCTTAGCTTTCATCGCTTCTACTCCAAGGGTCTCCTAGCATCTAAAAGGTATCTTTAGTTTTCTTGCATTCCTCAATGTCCGGTGTCTCTAAATGCCGGCGATTGGTCCCTCAATTACCAAATGACCCTCTAGAAGGAAAGGAACACAATGGAGCCATACTCTCACATCCAAGAGGACATGGGATTCTATAGTGGATCGCCCATCCGTAGAATGGTGGATTCTACTACTGAAAATCGCCAAAAAGTCTTTGGCAATAAACCCAGAAACAAAGGGAAAGCTAGTTCATCTTCAAAATGTCTATTGGTTCCCTTCATTATCCCTAGTGCTGCTCAGCTTTATAGTGAGTATTTTACTAAAAAGGGTGTTATGGTTGAAAGGGACCATATAATTTCAGATTTTGGTGATTATTACCTTTCTAAGCTCATTACCGATCGTAACTGGAAGGCTTTTCTCACTTATATCCGTCCTGCTCCTATTCGTTTAGTCCAGGAATTTTACTCAAATTTCCTCAAAATCAATTTTAAAACCTGGTCTTTTAAATCTCGATCTTTATAACAATCAGTTTGATAAATCCAAATGTCATTTCTAATTTCTGTGTCCTCGAGTTCCATATGCCTATTATCCTTATAAATACCAGAAAAGATGAGGATAAAGAATCTATGAACAATGTAAGTCACCTTTCTTTGTGGTGCTCCTACACTTTGGGTTTGGTTCCTTAATATAGTACCAAACTCACTAGGGATGCCAAACTTGTAAACCTCGTATGAGTGCCAATAGCCACCCAAGGCATAACTACAGCCCCTTAGGACGATAGAAAATCCCTTGATTTTTTATTCAGTCTCCTCTATTCCTCCGATGCTTGGGAGAACAAGAAGGCATAGAAGCTCTTGAGAAAGCTCACTCTGGTATCTGTGGTGCTCACCAGTCAGGACCCAAACTCCATTGCCAAGTGAGAGAATTGGGTTACTGGCCCCAATGGTTTCGAGACTCCATGGAATATGCTAAAGAATGCAAGCATGTCATTCCATGCTGATTTCATACACCAACCACGCCTGAGCCCACCTACATCCCCCGTGGGGCATCTTGGCCATTCGCGCATGGGGACTTGATGTTGTTGGACCCCTAACCCCTAATTCTTTTTCACAGGAAATCATCTCTACATTTTGGCGGCTACCGACTACTTCTCCAAGTGGGCTGAAGCTATCCCGCTTAAGGAAGTGAAGAAAGAAACTGTTGTTGACTTCATACGTACCCACATTGTATACAGGTATGGCATACCTCGTTGCATTGTGACTGACAATGGAACACCCTTCTGTAACAGTCTTATGGAGAAGTTCTTTTGAAAGTCAATATCACAACAACGACGTTCTCACTATGTACAAGGCCCCAGCCAATGGTTACTGAGCAGTCAACAAGACTCTGTGTAATTGTTGAATAAAGTTTGTCTCAAAATCAAAGAAAGATTGGCATGAAAGGATGGGAGAAGCTCTTTGGGCATACCGAACAACTTACCGGACGCCGACTCAGGCTACTCCATATTCCTTGGTTTATGGTGTGGAGGCCATCCTCCCGCTAGAAAGTCAAATTCCATCATTGCGGATTGCAATACAAGAAGGCTTGACTGAAGGTCAAAATGCTCAGTTGCGGCTCACTGAATTGGACTCACTAGATGAGAAAAGACTTGAATCACTGCAACGCTTAGAGTGTTATCATGCTCGCCTTTGTAGAGCCTTCAATAAGAAAGTTCGTCCACGTTCTTTCCAACAAGGAGATTTGGTCTTGGCCGTGCGAAGACCCATTATCATCTCTCACCGTACCGGAGGAAAATTCGTCTCAAAATGGGATGGTCCTTACGTTGTTCAAGAAGTCTACTCCAATGGCGCATACAAGCTCGTTACTCAAGATGGTCGGAGGCTTGCCCCTATCAATGGCAAGTTCTTAAAGAGGTATTATGCCTAAAGATTGTCTACAACGCTCCTTGATAAGAGCCTAAAGTGTCTACAACGCTCCTTGATAAGAGCCTAAAGTGTCTACAACACTCCTTGATAAGAGTCTAAAATGTCTATACTACTCCTTGATAAGAGAATAAATTATCTATTCTAACTCCTTGATACGAGTATAAAATGTCCCCAAATGTAATGAAAATCGCTCGCTAGATCATACCTGAAAAGGTAGTCTAGGCAAAACTTAGAGCTCCAATCGAACTACGTAAAGACCTGATCCCTCATGAGGGTACGTAGGCAGCCTGTAAAGTTACCTCAGGTTCGGTCTATCAAAAAAAAAAAAAAATTATATACTCTTGACACATGAGTTTAAATTGAGCATGCATGTTCTGAAGCATTTGATTTAAACAATATCCTTCTATCAAGAGTATAAACTACTTCAAAAAAAGAAAAAAAAATGATGAATAAAGTAGGCACAATTTGTGTTTCTAAAAAAAAAATAAGGGAAAAAGAAACATAAAGCTACTAAAAGGCAAGAAGTATTAAAGTATTTCATCCATCCAATCAGAAGGTTTGATTGAGTTTCTGCGATCCTCTACCATCTTTCGAAGATCTTGAAGATTCTCTGCCTCTGCAGTCGAAACAGGTACAACTGATTCCATGTCTTCGCATGCCTTTTGTGCTGATTTAACCTCCAGTTCAGCAACCTGCACATCTATTTCTTTGGTAGCTACATCTCTCCTCAAGCATGACTCTTTCTCTTGCACGATTCGCAACTCATTTTCAAGAGAGACCCGTTTCGCCATGACTATCTCCAACTCTCCCGAACAGTCAGTAAGATGTTGTTGCGCCAAAGCCAAATAAGATGAAGTAACATCTATTTTCTCTGCTGTACTGGCTTTTAATTTGGCCCACTCACTCAAAGGGATGCCATTCAATAAAGAAGCCTCTTGTTGAAGATAAGCTTTGACATCCTCTGCATAAGAATCCACTAGTTCTTTCAGGGGAGCTGAGTCACCTTTGAGATGAGTAATACTAGAATAGACATCTAAAGCGTCATCTTGCACTCGAAGAACACGATCAAAAGGAGCAGCTTTAAGCTTTGTCAACAAAGCATGTCCCATGCTTTTAACAGCTGTAGCAAAAACATCAGAAGCGATCCTCCCTTTTTGATATATTGAAAATGATGGGGTAGCTGTAATCTCTTTGGTGGGAAAGCCACGTTTGGATCTCTCATCAGCCTGTGCAATAATTGAACTGTGATAGTGTGGAAGAGATGGGGCAACCTACAAAACATAAAGATCACTTATTTGTCCACCAAATTTTGGATAAAATAGTTTACAATAAAAAAAAGGGATGTGATATTTACCTCAGAAGTACCTATGTCCAATTGAGTTGTACTTACGTGTCTCATGTCAACTTTTAAAGGGATAGGCATCGGTGCAACCACTACCTTCTCTGCAGAGATTCGACGCTCAAGCAACTGCCTTGCCCCTCGACGGATTTGGCCTTCATCCCCAATCGAAGTCTCACTGGCAGATTGTACTATATCAACTAATACAGGCTCATCTAACAGATCGTCAGTAAATTTGGGGTCTGTGGCTGGTATTATAGAAGATTGTCGAATTTCTGGAAGACGTTCTCGGCTGCTTACAACTGATAAGGCCACTTTTGTTGATTTGCCTTTCTTACGGGATGTTCTCTTCTTCTTTACAGGAGGATCGTTGTTATTCTTTTTCTGTCTTCTAAAATTACAACGATCAGAATCAAGGTCACTATGGTTACCAACACCATTCTTCACGACCTTTGTCTCTTCTGCCGCCTCGGAACTTGATCTTTTGCTCCCACTCGAAAGAACACTTAGGAGGGTCTTCACAACTATGTCAGAAGAACCTAGCGGATCTGAACCAGAAATACGTGTTCCCTTGATGTCATTTGCAATATAGTTTTGAGAATGTGTGTCTGAAGTATTGTCATCAATTCCATGTCCTGTGCTATTTGAACCCTCCATGGCTGGAATAATTACTAATGCTGGCTCACTTTGCGGTCGACTAGGTGCTGTAAGAACAACATCCATCTTGTTCATACAATTCAACACACCCAAACTGTATTTGAAATACTCACTAGTATTACTGGCCCACCAATTGTGAAAAGCATCAGACACAAATATATCTTTGTCAGTCCCCTTCCATTGAGGCATGGTGAATTCGGAAGATGAGCCTCTAAAAACACTGCATTTCCAAAGATATACTAGATTTTTCAAAGTTGTCTCTCTGATGTCTTCCTTCAACCTGCCGGGTAGGTCTTGACAATATCCAAACTGTCTTGCAAAACGATGAGGACTGTAAGGTTCTACTATATAGTGCTTTTCTCTCCTTAACGTCAAATAACAAGAACGAATACTTATGAGATATTCAAAGTCATATTCACTCATTAGGCGATTCGGTTCCTCCCTGAATATTACACTATCAATATATTTTGGTCTAGTGGAATACCAAATCACGTTTTTACAATTTCGAAGTGTTTCACGACTACTACTTGCAGTATAAAATCTCTTCCGAGCGGGTCCTCCGATAGAACACATATATGGCTTCATTGGAGCAGTCTTGGAGAGGCTATAAGTGTTGAAGTATAACCCCAGCCAGGCGAATATATAATGCCAAGGGAAAGTCACATGGCATAAGTCAGGTCCATCCTTATGAGTCGCTATAATATTCAATCCATTGTAAATACTAGCAAGAACTGGGATAGCTAGGCTGAATTTTAATCCCTGAGCCATAAGACTTGCTACTTTGAAAGTAGCTGGGCGGATACAAGAGCGATGGTTGTTTGGCATCACAAACATACATAACCAAGTAGATAAGAAGGCTGCAAGTAAAACTTCATCTTCATCTCTAGAAGAAACCCCGAGATCATGAAGGACCGAATCTTCTTTAGATGTTCGACATCGATAAGGAAATTTTCCAGAAGGATATTGTTGTCTCGCTTTAGCATTCTTAAAAGATGTCTGCTTAGAATTGGAAATATGGTATCGTAAATCGCCTCGAAACCACCAAGTTATCCAGGAAGAAAGGCTTACTGAGTGATGAGATGTATCTCCTGATGAAAGGTTGCTTTGCCTAACCCAATGATACGCGAGAAAAAGAAATCTGCAACTGAAGGGAAGGACGGGTGTAAGCTTCTCATCAAGGCCAGTTATCTCCCTTAGGCTAGGTACCACCTCATCATAAAATTCCCCTGTGATTGGCAATCCCCCAATAATTTTCAGATCCCATAAGGATAAAGACATCTCCCCTTGCGGTGTATGAAGCGAATTTGTGATTGGACACCAAGCCTCACAAAAGGAGCGAATCAAATCAGCATTATGATTATATAAAAATAATGATGCGAGGATTGCATCATATACCCCTGATTTTTCTAGAATGTCCTTATTTCGGGTTAACATAAGTTCAGCCCATTCCCAATATCCTGGGATGAAGAACATCTTCCCTTGAAGCGGAAAATCTCCTCTCCAATTAGTCTCTTGATTCGTGATGCGATGGCCCAATGTCGGAAGTACACCCGAGCTATGAATTTGCTCATGATGGGAGGATTGGAGCATCAGCACTTTCTTCAAAGACTTTCGTATAGGATCATGATACCCGCTGATAATCATATCATGTTTCTCCATTTTAGTCCAATTCCGCAAGAAATATGGATTTTCATTATCCAGAACCCAATCTTTTGCACAACACCCGATGACTGCTGTATGATAATGGCAACGGGTTGCGTTACATTCCTCCTCATGCTCACCCTCACGAATCAATAAAACTGGCTGCTCCTTGCTTTCATCCTTAGAAAAAAAAGGATACTCTTCAGAAGAAGTGATAGCTACCCGAGCACCTTGACATGTGCGCACTATCTTGCGCTTTGGGATTTGAGAAATAGAAAATTTATCCATCAAACCTATAAAAAAAGGAAAAGAAATTATGATGGTCTATTCGAGGTATATATAGATTCAAATATATATATATATACCTGTCTTCAAAGAGAGAATGATCGCGAAAAGACCAACCAATAGAGCAATATGCGACCAAGTTTGCTGTAAAAGTTCAAGATAGAACCTGTAAAAAAAAAAAAAACATGTATTCTTTTTCGGCAAAGTTGCGTTGATGTATCATCAAGTTATTGATCATACCACCACTAAGGTATATTGGGCGAATTCCCAATTACCAATGAGGTCAACAAATGAAGACAAGTCAAAGTTGAGGCGTTACCCCAGTCAAAGTTGAGGCGTTACCCCATTCCAAATTGTGCCACCACTAAGGTATATTAGGCGAATTCCCAATTACCAGTGAGGTCAACAAATGAAGACAAGTCAAAGTTGAGGCGTTACCCCATTCCAAATTGTGCCACCACTAAGGTATATTAGGCAAATTCCCAATTACCAGTGGGGTCAACAGATGAAGACAAATCAGCGTTGAGGCGTTACCTCAGTCAAAGTTGAGGCGTTACCCCAGTCAAAGTTGAGGCATTACCCCAGTCCAATTTGTGTCACCATGAAGGTATATTAAGCATTCAAGTTCGTGCTGCAATAAATAAATTAAAAAAAAAAAAAAAAAAATTACCTTTTCTTTTGAAGCGAACCCTTATACCTAAAAAGATGATTACCAGGGATCTTTCACACAAAATTTGGAGTACAATCCTGTTCAAAAAAAAAAAAAAAGAGAAGGTGAATAAGTATAATCCGAAAGGGATGGCAAAAAAAAAAAAAAAAAACGGGGACTAGTCTCTCACGATTTTTTTTTTTTTGGTGGACGGCACATAAAAAAAGAGATCTCTCTCTCAAACTCTCACGGTTTTGGGGAAACACAGGAAATACAAGAAGGGGAGAGATAAGTATCTCACGGTTTTGAAAAAAAAAAAAAAAGGTTTGGGGCTCTCGGCCCCCATGATGGGAGTTGAGAGAAAGCCCCAAGGCTCTATCTATTCTCTCTGTATATCTCAAGGGATGACTGCGCATATAGGAGAGAAGACGCCGAGACCTAGGACAGAGGTTTTTATCTCTCTTTATTCTCTCATCTCTCGGTCTACAGTCCAAGGGCTGCCTTCCATGTGTACGAGCAAGAAAGCGCAACCAAATAAGGAAGATGGAAACCCCAAGCAACCAAGAAAACAGTGGTTGCGTGTCTTGCTTCTCCAAACAATGAGCTCTCTCTCTCTCTCTCTCTCTCTCTCGTAGATGACCTCATGGGATCTCAGTTGGGCATGATGGAACAAGATCATTCTTGGACCGGCAACAAGGGCCCTTCCCAACATGTGAAGACAATTGAGGGATCCCTCACGAAGAGATCTCTCACGGTCTTGAGGGTTGCAACATACCAACAAAATGGGCAGCATAGGGACGAAAAAAAAAAACTCTCTCTATTCTTCTTTCTTAGTACAAATACCAGAAACAAGATAGAAACAAGGTGGTGGACTGCATGAGTATGGGAGAAATAGAGATCTATCACAGAGGTCTCTTTCTCACTCTCCATTCTTCATCTCAAGCGATCCAATCCAAAGAGAGGGGTTGCACATGAACATGGCAGCAAGGAAAGAGAAAGAGAGATTTCCAAAGGGAGATCATTCTTGTCTAATAACATCCCTACCCAAGATCTCCAACCATTGGATCTTCTTCGCACTTTCTACTTGGTGCAGACTATGGATAGGAAACAACAGATGATTGGGTGATGGGCTGTATGTGATAAGGGCAATCAAAACAAGGGCTGATATCATAACAGAGAAGAGAAGTTCTATATGATATCCTTTGATTTTATGAACTCGGATTCTGATACAATTTAAAAAAAATAGGAAAACCCAATTTCACGAATACAAACCTGTTGTTCTTGATAAGTCCGGTGACCTTACTGATTATAATTCTGATTCTGGTCTTGAAGAAGACCTTTCTCTTGATATTCTAAAGTATGGAAAGCTTGAGCCAAAGGATGAATAAGCAAAGCCTTTTACAGAATGGCTAATACTGCTAGGACCAATTCTCCTGTAAAGATGAAGATTGCAGAGCCAAACGAAAATCCAAAGAACAGAAAAAAAAAAAAAGAACAGAAAAAAGGGAAAATAGCTTATGTGTCCGTTTAACCTCTATACGGTTCTTTAAATAGAAGGAGGGTATTGCCACCAACTCTTTTATAGATACAAGTCCTATTAGAGAAGGATACGGAGAGCCCAATTTGTTTTTAGAGTTTGTGTCCTCATCCATAAAGGATTCGTCCAAGTGTAAGGTTACGTATCCTCCAATAGTATTCTCAACCCTTTGTTCCAATTATTAAATATCAAGATTGGAGCTGATGTGGTATTGAAAGGGGGACAAGATAAGTCAAGCCAAACCGTAACTATTGATGTTTATCCATAGATGGCTAAGACCATGGAGTATATTTCAAGTACTCATAGACTAATTACCCATTCTAAGCACGTGCCCTCATTTTTTTTTATTATCTTTGTTGCACTCAAAACATGCTTGGCAATATGGTTGTTGCATCACTGTGTACTTCAACAACTCACCTATTAGTAGCCATCAATATTTTATTCATGGTCCATGCTCAAGCCAAATATCTCAGTATCAAGTCATCTACACCTTGAGAAGTGAAAAAAAAAAAAAAAATCTTCTTTGGATCAAGCTCAAAGTCTTAAAGAAGACAATCACAAAATCATCATCAAGCAACTCAAGAAATTGGTATGAGAAATATGCCGAGAGGCCCTTGTACTAAAAATTGAGTGTGCTGACACTATGAATTATTTACATGCAAAATTCGAGCCTTGTTCACACGACACGCTATATAGTTGTGTGTGCAATCAAGTCTCGAGGGGGCATTTGTAGGCATGCAAATTTTGATAAGATCAAAATTGCCACATGGCAAGATCTTAGAAGGTGGACCCTACTTAGAGTTAAAATAATATAAAACTCTTTAAAGATAAAGGTTAGCTTCCACCAAATGGGACCCACAAATTGGATAGACTCCAAATGTGATCCACTAGCCCCACAAGACTTATCAATTCAAATCATGATAAGTCTCCCAAGATGTTGTGTTAAAGGAGGACTCTACCACTCATAAATTTATAAAAGGTAGCTTATTCTCTACAAGAAAAGGGGGGATAAAAAAAAAAAAGGAGAAAAAGAGGAGAAGAAGAAAAAAAGCCCTGAAACTCCAAAAATTTCTACCAAAGTCCAAAGTTCTGAAGATCTCGATTAAAGCCTGAAGCTCCGTAGATCTCCATCAAAAGTCTAAGCTCCGAAGATCTCAATCAAAGCCGAAAGCTCCGTAGATCTCCATTAAAGCTCGAAGCTCCACAGATCTCCATTAAAGCCAAAGCTCTGAAGATCTCTGTTAAAACCCAAGTAATCCGGCAATATTTTCGACTACAATCTCGAAGTTCAGATCTGAGAATACGCTGTTTTCCAGCCCTCAGATTAAAGGTTTTGTAAAGAGAAGAATCAGAGGTTTCTCTATTTTACAGAGATTAAACCTCAAAGATTTGTATCCTCACCAATATCAATAAAAATATTATTTGTCATACGTTTCTTGTCCTTGATTTTCGGACACGAAATTTGTGTCGACAGTCCTTGATTTGGGATAGGTAATGCCAATCACAAGATTCCTGTCGTAGGGATGAGGATGTTAGGTCCTCCGGTAGGTTAATTCATTAAAGAAACTTGGTTCTCCTTGCATTTATTTATTTATTTTGGTAGGTGAAATCATTTATCTAGATTAGTAGTTTAGGCTAGGAGTTAATTAGTACAAAGGTTGGTCTCTCAACTGCCCTACTGGTTGACTCACTCGAACTCGAGTCCTCCCTTAACGGAGATATACATGCATCTTACCACTGGAGCAAATGATCAAACGTTCTTTTGTTGATTACATCTTAATGCGCGTGTGGAGTTAATACTGCGACCCAACAGGCCAGTATATGCCGATTAACATTACCTTAGAAAAAAATATAAACCCGTTCTCAAAAAGATTAATTAGATTACAAATACACCATGCCAATACTAATTCCTTGGGCTAAAAGACTGGTTAGAGTACTAATAAATATAAAGCATGTTCTCCCAAGAACACTTTCCCATCGACATGAGCTCCACCAAATCGTCATCAAGAAATATATGGGAAATACATGAGGCTCGCCACAGATTCTTGCAACCAATCCTCCTCATTTTGTTTAATCTGCAAGATGATAGAATGGTATCGTTATCTTTAAAAAGACTGTTTGACATAAAACTTGCCTCAAGTTACTTGTTTTTGGAAAAGTTTAGAAGTTCTCTCCAACGTTCCAAAACGGATAATATGAAATAAAAAATGATAACCATAATGAAAAATTCTTGCAGAGCTCTAGTCTAGCTAGAAAGTTACCTGAGCATCACCATCATAATATAATTCTTCCTCTTCATGACGGTTGTTGTTGTTCTTCATTGCCATTGCTTCTTCGGATAGCTCACTGTTCCTGGCAAATCTCCCCCGAACTCTAACCCTCCTATCGGCCAGGGTTTTTCGACAGGCATACTGTACATGATATTGTACGTAAGGGAGAGTGAATAATATAGTTGAAATGTATATATATATATATATATATATATATATATATATATATATATAGAAAGAGAGGGAGAGAGAGAGATTACCTTAATGGTTTTGTTGAAGTTCCTTTGATTTCTCTTCTTCAAGTACTTGAGGATTCTATCCTTCCTTTCTTCCACGGAGTAACGGCCAACTTTCACACTCGGCTCTCCAACAATTGGTAATGAATTACCTTGAATTGCCTGTACCCAACAGAAATAAAATTTTATAGAAATTGCATATAGTTTATATGGAATGATAATGTGATACTTGTTCCTTCTCTAACCTATAAATTAAAGAACATCCCTTTCGATTATTTGGTTGAGGTCAGGAGTAGTAGTGTACCCAGAAATCACCGGAAGCGTGACTCGGCCGGAAATCTGATGCAAACCCATTGCGTTTCTCCCCGAACTCATAGAGATCCTGCGGATATATTCCAGCTCCATAGCTCTGAATTCCGTCCACAATGCCGCAGAAAGCCGTGTCGAAGTCCGGGAGTAGTGTAGAGTCGGCCATGTCCAACGTTGAAAGTCCGAGCCTCTCAGGAAATGATGCCCCGGAAACTGAAGACTCGGTGCCAGTTTCAGGCTGCATTATATTCATAGATTCAGTTTCTGAGAAGGGAAAGCTGATTTCTCCCCACATTGCTGAGGCAGTGAAAGAAGGCGGGATTTCGCAGAAATCTGTGGGGAAACTGTAATCGGAGATGAATTCAGAAACAGAAGAAGCCATTGAAGATTGAGAGAGGTTTGTTTATCAGTGAGCGTTTGGGCCCGCAATATATAGGCTGTGCAGTTCCCACTGGCCTTTGCTAGTTGTTGCCCGCACTGCCCGTTTTCTGCTGCCGGGCAGCTTGGATAACTAACTCTTAGCAGTCATTAATCCATATAATTGTTTTGTTAGCCTGTAAGCGCGTATGTAATAACTAACTATGAGGCGGGCTACCCTTACTCTCAAGCATCCCTTACTCTCACCCAAAAACCAACACTTGTTAAAGGAATGACAGGTGTTGATTTTTGATTGAGTGTAAGGCTAGCATGGTTCAGCTAATTGAGTGAAATTCTATCCATAATATAGTTTTGTTTTTTTGTTTTTTGTTTTTTGTTTTTTTTGGAGGGTAATAATTTATCTAGATTAAGGAGTTAGGTCAAGTGTTGTTTTCTGGGTAAGAGTAGGGCTAACATGACAGCTAACTGAGTGAAAATCTATCCAGGATACAGTTTTTTTTTAGGGTAATCATTTATCTAGTTTAGGGGGAGTTGGGTTAGTACTAATGATGGGTCTCAATTACCACATCCATAGACTCAAACCCGAGTCTATTAAGGAATAGTGCTATTGTTCTAAACAAAATACCCTCGCCATTTCTTATAATTGGTGGACAGGTTTCACCATACAAATGAGGCCATTTTTACATTTGTGAAGGTAACTTGAGCAGATACCCTCTAAATGGGGTTGCGGCCTAACCGTATTACCATTACCAAAAAAAAAAAAAGGGTAATTTTGTCATCAGAAATTTTATTGAGATCGTATGTTCATATGGAAACTCGAGATTATATACTCGCGCGGCGTCAAAATTATGGGCACATTAGAGTCCCCATTATTTGTTCATCATCATAAAACTCTTCTCAATTTATTTACATAAATCAGGTTATTATAGTTGAGTCAAGTTACGTGATTGAACCATATATTTCTATTGATTCAAGTAATATTACTTGAATCGAGGTATTTTACTTGAAAAAAGAAAAGCCTTTCATGAAATGAACATTGAGACTGTATAACATCTTTAAATTTTATAACGGATTGCGTCTTTTCAGTAACAGTCTCAAGTTGCCATATGGCTGTCCAATCTCCATAGTGTTTCTCTTTTGACATTGGAAAACAGAAAATCTGGTTTTTGTTGTGGTGTACGACAAACACACCAAAATGGATGCGTGTGTCCTAAAGTTTTATATTATCTGGGCAATGCATCAAAGAACCACAATGCAACATTAGGCAAGTATGTTATGTCTTTTGATACAGATCAGCATCCATTCTCTTTCGGATATCGAACTACATGTAGCCACATCATGGAAGGGACTACTAACGTTCTATTACAGGGAGTCTCCTTCCTTAGGATTACCTTCCTCAAATGAGGGGACACCTCAATCGTCCGAGTCATAACTTGCTCAAGGTCATTGGGTGATAAGAGATTAGTTTTACCGGCAAAAAAAAAGCATTTGAAATGGGTTTCTGTGTGTGTGCGAGCGTGTTCCCTTACCAAAAAAAAAAGAAGAGACAAGTTTTACATGTTACTTTTTCAATTTATAAATTGATTTTAAATACAGTTTAAATACAAAGAGGAGCTCTACTTCACCGTGTTGAGCGGAACTCCCCTTTTTACACTACAACAATGGCAATCTCATAATTACATTTGTTGCAAAATTACCCTTGCCAAATTCAGTAATTACAAATCTGTCATGGCCTTAGTATAAAAAGGGGAGCTCTGCTTCACCGTGTTGAGCGGAGCTCCCCTTTTTACACTATCTCAATGGCAATCATGTAATTACGTGTGTTGCAAAATTACCCCTGTAACTTTCAATAATTACAAACGTGCCATGGACTTAGTGCAGAAAAGGGTGCCAATTCATCACCATAAAGCAAAGTTCCGGATGAAAATTAATTTCAAAAAAATATATTAGAAAATCATATAAGAATTATCAAAAAAAAAATTAATAATTAAAAAAATATATTAATTAAAAAAATGAAAATAATAAAAATAAAAAAATTTGAGAGAGTTCATGTTTTTATTTGGAGACCTTAGTAAATGATCTGCAAGGGATTAACTTCGCTCCATATTTGAGGGAAATATTTTCCATGGAAAATATTAAATTGTGGGAAAAGTGTTCTACAATAAAATGTATTTTTTAGGATACTAAACACTTGAAGGAAAACTTTTCTCTTGGAAATGATTTCCTAAACCTATTTTCCTCTCAAACAAACAAATAGGTATTTGCAAAAGCACCACGATGTTGTGCTTTTGAAAATTGAAATGGAAGCTCCGTACGACTCAAATGTTTTGAAGCCTAACTTATATTTAAACTCATAAAATTTTCAATAATTGTTTCAATATTTATGTTTTTATTGTTTTGAAATTTATGGACATAATTGTAAATTGAATTTCAATTCCCCATGCATTTTTCCTGTTATTTTTTTCTTCAAATTTTCTCCGGCAAATGTCCGAGGTGGGCGCTAGGGCATCCACACATTGTTGGACATGTGGCGATAAAATGGGAGAGATATCAAGTAGGGAGAAGTGATTTCATTTTATCACCACATGTCCAATGATGTGTGGACACCAGAGCACCCACCTCGGGCATCCGCTAGAGATATTCCGAACCCTTTTGTTTGCAAGTTAGTAAAAACCGGAAAGCCATTTTTTTCTATCAATTCTAAAGGTGGAGAAATAAATTTTACACAGTGCACAACTTTACGGGCATGGATCCCGATCGAACCTATGTGTTGCTATTCACACCCGACAAATAGGGCAAGCTTCGCTTTAAAGCTTAAGAGAGCCTCTCATGTGATCTTACAATATAAAGTTGTACCCCTAAGGCTAACTACTACAAAAGATATAACCTACATATATACCTGGAGAATCTATCACATGGGACTGTAAGATTTGCATAAGGAAGGCAGGTCCAATATATACCGTTAGGACGCTTACACCATAACTTCCTAAAATGCCCCATCCTTGTAGAAGTACCGGTATGTATACCGTTAGGACGCTTACACCATAACTTCCTAAAATGCCCCATCCTTGTAGAAGCACCGGTATGTGCCATGAACTATATATAAATAGGCTTCGGCTTCTCTCTGGCCCATGCCAGAGAGGTGTTCTCAGGCCACCACACATGAAGCGCCAACTGGCTGGAGAAGTCATTACATGGGCCCCATGATTTTGACTTCTCAAGCCTTTATTTGACACATGGTGATAAAATGGTGAGATAAAGGGAGAGATATATCAAATGAGGAGAAGTCAAAAATCAGGGGAGAAATAAAATGACTTCTCCCGCCACTTGTCGCTTAAGTGTGGAAGCCCGAGAGCACCTCTCTGGCATGCGCTAGAGAGAATCCGAAGCCATATAAATATATATATACTAGTAGCGATCCGTGCAATGCACAAACAATAATTTAAGAATATCTAAAATTAAATAATATTATTTATTTATTTATTTAAATATTAAGTAATATATTTTAATAATATTTAATAAATTTCATTTTTAATAATATAATTTTTTTTATTTGATAATCATTATTATTTGTATTAATTAATTGATTTTATAATAATAATTTATTATTATTTTTATAACATTTAATAAAAAATTATAAATGTCTTAGTATTAAACTTAAATTAATACACCAAAAAGTTAGAAATAAAAGAGAACTCTATGATAGTGGAGATAAAGAGGTCTCTAGGATGAGATAATGGATTCCAAACCTGCAAGAGTTGAAGATAAGAGAAAACTCTACAATAGTGGAGATAGAGAGGATTCTAGGATGAGATAGTGGGTCCCATACCTGAACGGTGGGGATTAAAGAGAAAATATACATGTTAGCTCTAAAATAGAAATTATAAGATTTGAGGGATTGAGGTTTAAAGAGCACAGAGAAAAGTCTTATTTTTTTTGTATTATAGTATATATATATATATACAATGGTAAGCTTCCTCATTGGGACTTGATCTCAAGATCACCCTCATGAGAACCCTCATGAGAATGACACACTTGGCCATGTGACCGGGGGGGGGGGGGGGGGGTCTTTAACATGGTATTATTACACGTATCAATGGTAATTTTTTGTCAATAGAAACCAACAAGCATGATCAACAAGTTCTTGTTAATTGAACCAAAAAAAAAAAACAAGTTCTTGTTAAACTTGACAATGTACTTTTTCTTTTGAAATATAATACCGTCTCTTTTGATTTCGTAGAAGGATCAAATTATTATTATTTAGTTCGTAGTACCTGTCTTGGACTTGATCTCAAGACAGGTCTTTCACTCCAACCAGTAATGACAACGTAGAACCAAATAAAAAAGAAAAAGTAAATTCCAAACATAGAATGTAACGAATCATGCATTAGAGTGAAGGGCATTTTTGGTAGTTTCTTTCTTGCCATTTGCCTGAAAAGTAATATTAGATCAAGATATGTAAGATTTTGTACACAACCACCCTTAGTATCAGGTGCCTCTGTTTCCCTTCACATCAACAAGCTTAGCTCGCCAGTTCTCAATCACACCCACAGGTCAACACGTATCCCTTTAACTCTTATTAATTGTGGTTAAGATTCACAAACCCATAGGGTTCAATAATATTGGTTTTTAAAAAAAATTAACAAATTTTTTTTAAACTCTGGTTAAGAATTTTAAACTTTGGGGTTAATATTTTTACAATTTTTTTTTAAAACCAATGTTTTATTGTTGAACTCTAAGGGTTAGTTAATATTAACCGTAGTTAATATTGGTTAAAAGGGACACATGTTGGCATGCGGGTGCGATTGAACTCTCTACGAATTCAATCGCGTTTGGCTGTGATTGGATATCAACCACACAACTCTCTCTCTCACTCTTGTTATGTGTTGCTCACGATTCATACAAGCTCATGTTAGGGCATGTTGCCGGGAGGTGAATCAGTTCAAAAAAGTGATTGAGCATAAGATCACTACAGATTAGGTTTCTTGGTTCTTTCTCATCTGGAAATATTGTTCGTACACAAACTTTTGTGCTTTCTTCAGACACTGATGAGATCCTCTCCATGGGGTTGTCTGGCCTCTCCTTAACACTTAAAGATGCAACTAGGCCGACATGCTAAACACTTTAGTCCAAATGAGATACGCCGAGCGTCTTCTTCTCATTTGTTAATTGAGGAAGTTGCTAAAGCGCCTGCAGCCTTTGATTGCTAAGACTCAACTATGAATTGGTCCTGTCTTCTCACAGTAAAGTTGTTTCTAAGTCATAAAATTTTCTATGATCAAACTAGATTTTGGGTTTTTAATTATAAGGAACACCAAGGTTGCATTTGGATTGGTCGAATTCGAATTGATCCAAAAAATTGAATTTTGATTTATACATAATTATTATTCATTTAATTGATGGGCTAAGTAGTGGGTTTAGTTTGAATATTTTCTTCTTGAGTCTAGGTTGAGGGTATATTTACTCAATCCAAACCAACCCGACTCGTCTAACTTTTTAAAAGCTTAGGATTGAACCTATATGTTTATAATTGGGCCGGGTCCAAGTTTAGTTTAACGACCCGTAATTTTATATATATTTGTGGTGATTGTAAGCATCCAAGTTTTACACCCCTTCATAACCATAGTCAAGCTCCCTAATCCTAGGGTAACCTTAGTCAAACCATAGGCAAACCCTAGCTCAACCTTGAGTAAATCCTAGGTCAACCCTTAGAGCAAACCTTAGTTAAATCCTAGGTTAACCCCAGTCAAACCATAGGTCAACCCTGAGTAAACCCTAGGTCAACCTTAGGTTAACCCCAGTCAAACCATAAGCAAACCCTAGGTCAATCCTGAGTAAACCCTAGGCCAACCCCTAGGCCTAACCCTAGTTAAACCCTAGGTTAACCCTCTAACCATAGGTTAACCCTAGGACAAACCTCAGCTAATCCTTAGGTCAACCCTAGGTCTAGCCTTAGCCTAGCCCTACAAACCTGGGGCATGGGCCCAAAGCCCATGCAAAACCAAGCCAAGGACCTTAGTGTAACGACCCTAAAATTCTACAAGGCAAGAATAGGATCTTGGAATCGTCACATTACTTAAACCTGCTTAAAATCCATACATACAAGGCGTACTTACACGAGTCACCAAAAATGAGGATAGTAAAATTTTGATCATAAAAAAGTCAAACCATCCTGCATAGTAATAGTCCACACATCATAGCTCCTCATAACGAAATAGTTTAAAACTATCTGTAGGGTAAAACAACTAAGGCAACATCAACTAAGAGTTAAAAAGTCTAATATAAACATCTCGTCCAAAAAGAAACACTAAACTACTCAATAGGGATGACTATCAAAATCCCTAGCCTCCCCCTCAGGAAGCTCACCTTCTCCCTCTTCTTCGGCGTACACCTCCTCGGTCCACGGCTCTTCTCCTAAACCTGAAGACAATGACAAGTCGAATGAGTTTGGAATACTCAGTGGATAAACAAACTAACAACAACATAAAATAGAATGAGCAATAACAATATCATAACTCGGTTTATGATAATAACTTCACGTAAAATAAGCATAATCAGAGTGTGTAGCATATAACATGTCATAACATCATCTTGACTCGTGTACTTGTGCAATTCTTATCCATGAACTTAACATATGCATAAACTTATACATGCATGATTCATAGTGTGTTTGTCCCGTCAACGCATAATTCATAGTGTTTTGTCCCGGCAACGCATAATTCATAGTGTTCGACAACGCGTAGAGTGGATGTTCGTAATGGGGGATCAATCTTTCATAGCATAACATGAATGCGACAATGCGTAGAGTGGATGTTCGTAGTGTGGAATTATTTTTTCTTGGCATAATTCGTAACATGTTCGTATCCAATGGATGCATGCTTGTGAGACAAGTGGACTCATGAGACTTGAATACTTACCATGCGAGTGCACGTGTGCTTGAGTGTTGTGATTGAAATTCAAATAAGTCATCCCTTAAATTCTAATCTTCCATTAGGAAACTCCACTAGGATACATCTTCCTAGTTAGAGAATTCCCCACGTGGAGGATTTTCTTCTAAGGTTTGGCCTACCCAAATACCTATCACCATACAAGAGAATAGGGCATAATTTATCATAACAACCACAATATTCATTTAACTTAATTTCTTGATAATCAAAAGTATCATACTAATACTTATCATTCTTAGACATTTCAACAAACATCTAGAGTGCATTAATTATGGATACTTTACCCTTTCATATTCTTAACATTCCATCACACCATAATCCATCCATACAACCCAAAACAAAATCCACATCCATACATTCATCCCAATCCTCCATAGCATTTCCCTTCCTCCATTCAATCCATCCATAGTATAAACCTATTTCCATCTCTAACAAGCTTAATCCATACATAATTAGGGAAAACAAACTAAATATCATTTATATTATACTAATATTCACCAACATCATTCATAGAGTTGAGTTAGGGAGTTTATCGACCTTAGGGATCCTTCCCTTGAATCCAAATCTGTCGCGACCCAAAATACCTCCTACGAGTTAGAGATAAATTTACTCGTGACCGCCGTATCATACCTCCAGTATAATACATAAGGCACACGTGGAAACCTGTCAGAAACACAAACATATCTAGCAGAAATAAAATACAATGCATAGCGGAAAAAAAATAATAAACATAGCGGAAGCAAAACAATAACTCCTATAACTCAGTTCAAGTATGAACCTACAAAAGTATATACATGTGAGAAACCCAAAAGTGGAGTGAACAAACCCCACACTCACATAACAAAATAACATCTTAAAGTTCTAAGTCCGATCAACAAAAGTCGAAGTCTCGACACCTATCTATAGGACCATCGTCATGATAATGATCCATGGAAGGCTCTGGGTCGAAGTACTCTTCCTCCAACCATGGTTCCACGCCACATAGATCAAACGGAGCCCGAGCACCTGCCGATGATAACAAATATCGGCTGAGCGTGGAATACTCAGCGTATACAAACTAATAACAATAAAGCAATATAGCATAGAGCATACGAAGCATAGAGATTGAAATCCTTAAAGCATAGTAAAGCGTAGAAACCATGTAAGCATATATGATAAAATCCGAAATCCGAAACCAAAACCATATCCGTGTGAGTCATGCGGTAATCATAGCCTTGTGAGTTCTTGTGAGTTACTTAGAGTCATTATGATCCGTAGAGACAGAGATACCATAGAGCACAACATAGAGCCAATACCATAGAGATCTTAGAGCATTTTCTTTTATGATCCGTAGAGCTTGTGAGACGATCTTAGAGCTTATCATTGAGTTCCTTGTGAGCATAGTATGATCCGTAGAGCTTGTGAAACGATCTTAGAGAAATCATAGAGTTACTTAAAATCGTTCCTTATTGGTCATTTAGTGAAAAACTCCTTTTTGTACTTTTAGAAATTCATGGAAAGCATCGATTCATGCGAGACATACGAGCATATGACCATATGAAAGAAATCACCATCTTTAGCATAAGAATCCCTTAGAGGTATTTCATCAAACACTTAGAGTGCATCATAATAGTATCTTTCATCCAAGTATATAATCACATACTCTCACACCAAAGTCAACCAAGATATATATATATATATATATATATATACATACTTAGTATAGATGTAGAAAAACAACGTTTAGTAACTTAGTAGGATTGCAAGATTGCTAGTAGAGCGTATCTACCTTGGTGAAATCAACAACTTGATCCCCAAAAGCCTGAGCAAGCAAGAACCTTGAGTTCTTGGCTAAGAATCACCAAAGAAAATGGAAGAACCTTGATCTTCCACAAGCTTGATCAACAAGTAGTTCATCTCCTTCTTCTCCTCTTCAAAATCCTCCAAAACAATGCACAAAGGGTTTCTAAAACCCTAAGGCACGAACTCAGCCTATTTATAGGAAAGGGGTAGTGGCTAAAGTCTTAAACACCCTTAATGAAGAAAATCTGCGTGTAACCGATCGATCGGTGGTACATACCGAGCGATCGGTGGCTTACCGGTCGATCGGTGGTTTCAAACGAGAGATCGGTTGAAAACACCCTCTCTAAAAATTTCTTCATACAAAAAAGTTAACCGCTCAATAGATACCGATCGATCGGTAGTTGACCGGTCAATCTGAGGTTGACACCGAGCGATCGGTGATCCCCTGTTTTGCTGTAAAACCTTGTTTACACTACTTGAATCTTCTCCAATCCAATTCTAACACTCTTGTATGCCTAAAACATACTTAGTGATATATAGACCCGGTAGGACATGTGCTCCATAATTCCAACCTTGTATATTCAATTAAAGCTTGCTAGTGTACAAGTTCACACTTGAGCACTATACACCCTATTCTCTACTTAGTGCAATAAAGATTCGGGGCTCTACAAAATCGCTCCCAAGATGATTTGGGGAAGCTTTGAGGACGATCTCCAAGCTTTCCTAGCGATACCCAAGCTATCTTCTTCTTCTCCAAGAAATTCCTCTCTCAAAACCCTAGGTTTTTCTCTCCCTTTTTACCAAATTAGGTTAGAAATAGGTAGAGAATTCTAATACCTCGAAATAGGATCCCTATTTATAGCCCCAAGAATTGAGGGTAAAAAGACCTAAAAGTCCTTACTGAAATTCTACAAAAATATGAAAGACCGAGCGATTGGTGGTTATGACCGAGCGATCGGTTGCCTACCGATCAACCGGTGCTCTTGACCGAGCTCTCGGTCAAAAACACACTCTCTGGAAATTTTCCTCATACAAAATTTTGGACCAGTCAATAGATACTGATCGATCAGTTTTGGACCGATCGATCGCTACTTCTGACCGAGCGATCGGTTTTGTACCGATCGATCCCTAGCAATCGGTGTTCTACAGATTTTTGACCCGTTTTACTGTTTCGGCCATAACTTTTGACTCGATCGTCGGATTTCGACGATTCAACTTGCGTTGGATTCGTCTTTCGAAAAGAAACATTTCTAATATTTTAGAATTTCCAAATTTCACTTTATTTATGGACCAAATTATCCCCAAAGTTGACTGATCTGCAATTCCATCAGATAAAACATCGGAAAACCCACTTTTGACTTAGCTTAGACTAAAATTATGGAAAAACATTAAACATGAACCTCGAAGAGGGTTCCAATACCTTTCTAATGGTTCAAGAATCACTCAATTCCAATAAACGGTGCCAAAACTAGAGCTTCCTAAAGTTCAGGGTGTATTATGACATCCCTCTGTTTACAAGTTTGATTAAGCCTTAATCACACTACACCCATTTAGATATAAATAAATAAACATTAAGACATCACAAGGACTATAATACCCCTAATACTTGCAATAGAAACATGAAGAAGATTCGGGTCTCTACACTTAAGGCCTAAACCCTTGGCCAACCCTAGCCTAGGCCCAAACTGGGCCCAAAATTTGAACCCCAGAGGCCATACCGTGTGCAAGCAGGCCCCCAGGTATGTTTTTAGTATAAAATCAGTAATGGTGGTAGAGTTTCTACCGCTATTATCCATTTGGTCGTGTGAGGGAATGGCGGTACTAGAATTATCGCCATTATCCATTTGGCCGTGTGAGAGAATGGCAGTACTGAAATTACCATCATTCCCTATTTTGCGTGTTTGCAGCTCACCTACTCCCCCCCAGTGCTCAGGCACGCTTCTAAGGTCTCCCACTCCCCTCTGATACCTCCGCCTACCTTCGTCTTTATACCCTCCATATCCCCAAGTCCATCTTCTATAAATCCAAGCCCCCCCACTTGATCTTGATGACAGAGGGATCCCCCATCTGAAATTTTGAGGGAATTTCCCTGTCTTCCTTGAGTCCTAGCTCCCCATTTAACCAATGATAGATCCAAAAGACCTACTTAAGGTCCTTCCCCAATCGTGCATCACCACCACAGGCCACCACCGTGTACCACCGCCAAGCACCACCACCACCACCATTGTTGGAGCTCGTAGCAGCTGGATAGGGTCCTCCTCTACCCCTCTCTTTCTCTATGCATATCATTGTGAGCCCCTTGTCCAATTCTAGGGGACATTAATCAATCTTTTTGTAGCTATGAACCCCATTAGGGGGATACCCTTGCCTTCATCATAGGCATAGGGGTCCCCCTCAAGGGAAAAAATGTTGGCCCCTTGGCCCCACACCTCCCAGGCTCCCCTTGAGCTTCTGGGGAATTCTCAACCCATGAGGAATCCCCTGAAAGCATCACAGTGCAACACTGTGAGGGGGGGGGGGGGGAATCATTTTCTGAAAAATTTCTAAAATGGTGGTAAACACAGTATTTTCATTCTGAGTCTTCCCATTCCAATGGCCATAGGCCCCATTTGGTTGAGCCCCGGTCCATTCCAAGGCCTGGGCTAGACCCTTGAGACCTCCCTCTGCCTACCCTGGTCCTTCCAGGCTCACCTCTTTAATTTAACCATGCTTAAAACACCCTAAAAAGAAATCTGTCTAAAATGTTGGTAAATACTCTACCGACTTTCTGGGATTTCTGTTACAGTGTAAAGATGACCACTTTGGGCCCATCTCAGACCATACCCAGGGCCCACAGCATGTAGCGACCATGAATTATTATACCCGCCTCTAGGGTAATTTTGTAATCTCTTGCCAAAGGGCATGTTGGTAATATCAATGTCAAGGGTTAGCCATAATAATATAACCAACTTGAAAAAAAAAAAAAAGGAGATAACTCATAAACCTGTTTAGTTAGAACTGTAGATAAACAAATATCATTAATGGCATTTTTGTAATTATCAATTAGAATTAGTATATAAGCAAGAATTAACCTAATTAGGGTTGATTTTCACAAAAACCAAATTAAGAGAAGAGGAGAAGAATTCATACAACTCTAGAGGGAGAAAAGCGGCTGCAAGCTTTGGTGGAGAAAAACTCAAAGTTGTGAGAAAGATCTAAGGGCTCCTCTTGTGATCGAAAATACTCAGTTTGATCTTTTTAGATTAGAGGCAAGTGAACACACCCCCATAGATATAGGTTTTCATTTTTTATATTCTTGATTTTGAGTTGTAAGATTTGGTTATAATGCTTGAATGATTCTAGGTTAAGAATACCATTTCTGTGTACCATGCATGTTTAGAGTAAGTAAATCAAGTTTATAATAATTGTTGTTGATGATTGTATATCGATAGCATAAGGTTAAGTAACTCTTTAAAAATTTTAATCATGAGTAAATCTGGGTTGGAAGAGGTTTGAGAGTGAAAATCTAGAAAAGAAATAAAACAAAAATAGAAAAAGGGAAAAGAAGAGGTTTTGTCGGGCTGTTTAGCAGACCAGTCAACTTTGTGGGCTGGTGTTAGCTGTTTGGACTTTGAATAAGGTAAAGGGTAGTTATTTTGGTAAACTCAATAACACCACAAGGTGATTACTGAAGGCAAGACAAGGAAACACTCACACACACACCATGCAAATCACACACACCACACATGCAGCCCAAATAAGCTTCACCCAAGTAAAGGGTTAGTCACATGTTGCTAGAAACGAATGTTGAATGAAACTTTGATTTTATTAAGCATGTGGTGAGAGTTCTTAGCATATAAGTATGTCTTGATATCATGACTTATATAGACTGAGTTGTATCATGTTACACATGCACACTAATGCTTGTTTTAGTTGATTCATGATTGATTGTAATCGGAAGCCCTTATGAGTATGACAAATATATATATATATATAGTGATGCATGTTTAGACTCAAGAATCGTTAATGAATATCCATTGTTAATATGATAGTAGAAATTGAATTATGCACACGTCAAACTTACTTTGTTAAATATGATTAGGAAGTTGCATGATTAAAATATAATGATTTAATGACCTAACCTTGTGTAGGGTTCACTAGTGGGGTCAGTTAAGTGTGATCTCTGGAGTGGATCCTTGGGTGAACTAGGTGCGATCCCAAAAGTGAATTTTGGCTATCAAAAAGAAATTAGCCCAAATGATGATTAACCAATAGAGTGAGATACTCATTGGGTCTATCAATGGAGGGTGAACTATGTGCGATCCTAGCTAAAATGGCTAAGTGCTACTAAATTATTTTCAATAGGGCGAGCTGTAGAGCCCCGGACCTTTTCACATTTAATGCATGACCCTTTCATAGCCATTTTGCCTTTAAAGTAGTACAATTAATAAATAAGGAAGAAATTAAAAATTCTGAAACGTTAGAAATGTTCCTTTTCGAAGTACGAACCCAACGCAAGTTGAATTGTCAAAATCGGACGAACGAGTCAAAAGTTATGGCCAAAACAGTTTGGACCTGCAGACCACCGATCGCTCGGTCCATGGAGCTATCGATCGGTCCAAAACCGATCGCTCGGAGGCTATCGACTAGTCAAGATTTTTGCATGGGGAAATTTTACAGAGAGTGAAATTTTAGCCGATCGCTCGATTATGAAACCGATCGATCGGTAGGCAACCGATCGATCGGTCATTAACACCGATCGCTCAGTACTCGCGTTTTTGTTGAAATTTCAGTAAGGGTATTATAGTCTTTTGGTCGGTTCACTCTTACCTTAAGAGTTTAACCCGAGCCTTTAGGGCTCATTCTCAACACTTAGAAGATTTGAGGGATTAGAAGAGAGGAGAAAGGGTTTCCTAAGCTAGGGTTTTGCTTTTGGAGAAGAATCAAAGGGGTTTTGAGACCCTAGATCACTTCAAGTCCGGCTTTTCTCCAAGATCACGGCTCAAGCACCCGTGGAGAGCGTTCCCCAAGCTAGGGCAGCACCTCACGGTCGTTTTTGGAAGGGGTTTCTTCCTCATTTCTTCAAGGTCGGTACTTCTTGCTACCCTCCTAGTTATAATTCCTTCTTTTACTTTGTTTCTCTTTGTTTTCTTTCATTTACACATGTGCTATGAGATGGATGGGTGTGAATGGTGAATGGAGACAGAATTGGCGATTGGATGCCGTGTGGAATGATGTGATGAATGAAATGGGGAGGGCATTGTATCCATAATGAACAAACACGTATGATGTGAGCATAACCCACCTAGAAAAGCATGTTGTAAGGTTAATAAATAATGAATGCACCATGTTTGATGAAATGCCAAGGTAAATGAAATGAATAATAAATTAAGAAATTGCATGTTTAAGGTTTATGGAAATTGCTAGGGTCATGATAGTGTGATTGTTCACTTTCCCTAAATGATATGAATACTAAATTGCTCAAATCATTGATGTTATGTGTTATGAATTACTCAAATGCCATATTTAATTCCAAATGCAAGTATGCACACGACCTCACGAGCACGCATACATGACATGATTTACCAAGGTTTTCAAGAATGGGATTTAGAGGTGGAGCATATCCTACGATATGTTTTACCTCGCTTTTGGCAAGGACAAGACAAACATGCATTTTCATAAGAAGGGTCTCCCTTCCCTCGCAAGTGCATACATATCATAAGAAGGGTCTCCCTTCCCTCACAAGTGCATCTCACAAGGACATCTCACAAGTGAATCTCACAAGTGGAAGGACAAGCATGAGCATTCTAGGAAGAAGGGTCTCCCTTCCCTCACAAGTAGATTACTTTTCAGAATGAGCAAGCATGATACACGCATGATACAAGCATGACACGCATGACACGGTAGACAAGGTTTCAAGCATAAAAATGGTAATTTCAGTCAAGTCAAGTGCAGAAGATTTCAAGGGTTTTACTGGCTTTTATGAATGCAACATGATGAATTATATTGCATTACTTTATTGTCATGATGTGAATCATTCCTGCTTTATATGCGTGAATTGTTTCCTGCTTTATGTATGCTATCCGTATGCTATGACTGTTGGTTAGTGCTTAGTACCCGCTGAGTATTCCATGCTCAGCTGTACTTCTTATGTCGGCAGGTGATGGCAGAGCAGCTGCTCCTTTTGATGTCTGTGCTCTGAGCCCTTGGGTGGAGGAGGAGTACGTCGAGGAACCTTTGGAGGAACCTCCAGTAGAGGGTTACCATTAGGTGGTTGTAGATTCTGAGTGAATAGCTGTGGGTGAGATGAGAGATATACATTCCTGTATTTTGGCGGGTCTGTCCGCACTTTCTTTTGGTTACTTTTTGTATAAACTTGGATTTGCGTATGCATATACATAGAGGTTTGGTAGACTTCCGCTGTGCTTTATGGTTATGTTTCCGCTATAATGTCCTCTATTGTATATGCTCTGTGGGGTTTGCAGGTTGGTTGTCAAGCAAGTCATGATTAGTCGTCCAAAGTTCACTCTAACTCCTAGGGTGGGTTTTGGGTCGCGACAGAAGTGGTATCAAAGCTTAGGCTTTAGGTCTTTAGGGTCACTTAGAATCGAATACCACGGCTTGACAAGAGCATATGTCAGGAAACAAGTTAGGAAGAAAGTAAGTCGGAAGAGAGTCTTGATCCAAGTGTAAGACTAAACTTTAGTCTTAGTCAAAATGGTTGTTTCAACCAAGTACGAGTCTTAGGAACGCTAGAACACCAAAGTATAATATTATAAATACTCTGATGAATTAATGCGATGTATATTAATATTATATCAATAATGCCACTTGAATTATTGTGAAATGAAAATACGATAAATTGTGGTTTCTAGTTAGACTCATGTTGTGCTATTGTTCTCAGGACTTTAGTCATTAGGCAGGGCACACGGGGTCGTGGACCACATACCAGAGCTTCTTCGTCTTCACGAGATGAGGATGAGCAGCCGGACCTCTCTCAGGTCTTAGGTTCTATTGCTGAGACTCTCGCCATCCTGGCGGCTCGGTAGGCTATACCATCATCGGCGGCACCTACTCCACCGCTCGCAGCTCCAGTACATCGTATCGCTGGAGTTGAGGCATTCAGGAGATTGAGGCCTCCATCCTTCCATGGGAGTGTGGACCCTCTTCCTGCAGAGGAGTGGATCCTCTAGATGGAGAAGATTTTTACAGTCCTCTCACACACAGAGGAGGAGAGAGTAGCATGGACAGCTTTCATGCTAGAGGGCGAAGCCCACCATTGGTGGTTTTCCGCGTTGAGGACGCGAGATTTGACCATGCAGGGTCAACCTTGGACTTGGGATGAATTCAAGGACGCTTTTTACAAGAAGTATTTTCCGATTGGAGCACAGGAAAAGAAAGAGAGAGAATTCATCAACCTCGAGCAAGGTTTGATGTCGGTGGCACAATACGAGGCCAAGTTCTCGGAGCTATCGCTCTTCGCGACTCACATGGTTGCCACCGAGGCAATGAAGGCAACAAGGTTTGAGCAAGGGCTCAAAGATGTTATCATGGAGAAGGTTTCGGTTTTTAGACATGCTACCTACCCTGAGGTAGTAGACAAGGCCTTATTGGTCGAGGCCAATTCAGAGACAGTGTCCAAGAAGAGGGAGTTGGCGAGAGGCCAAGCTAGTAGTTCAGCACCTCCAGAGAGGCGGGCTCGTACCGGCCCTTATCAGTATGCGTGGCCAGCACCACCGATGAGGCCATCTTATATGCCTCCAGCTCCCCGGCAGTATGTGCCTTAGGCACCGCGACCTCAGGCTCTTCCGGCCCCACGGTCTATTGCACCTCAGATGATGAGGTATACTCCACCTCCGGCCCCTCCGACCTATACACACGAGGTCTGCACTTCGTGTGGCCGAAGGCACCCGGCAGGAGATTGCCGAAGGGCATCGGGTGGATGCTTTCATTGTGGTTGCCAAGGCCATATGATCAGGGATTGCCCCAGTCGGCATTTACCAGGCCAGTCTCAGGGGATTAGGCCCCCAGCACACCCAACAGGATCATATCAGGCGTCATCCCAGACTACCCGGTCTACACCTCAGTCTCGCCAGGCAAACCAGGGGTGAGTTTTTGCCTTAACAGAGGGTGATGCACTTGCATCTGACGATGTAGTGCAAGGTACGCAGTTGTAGCTTATTTAATTATCCGTAAATTAAACTGTTAAGTATTATTTGATTGTGTACGTACTTGGCATGTTATATATGTATATACACCTACATGTATACACTGTTGATGCATGGATTGACTTAGCTAGCTAAAATTTCAGGAACCCTACTAGTCAATGAGTGTTTGGCTCGAGTGTTGATTGATACCGGGTCTACTCATTCGTTTGTCTCGCCGAGTTTTTCAGAAGGCTTTTCTGTGGAGCTTACTCAGCTAGAACCAGAGTTAGCCATTTCGACCCCTCTCGAAAAAACAGTATTGGCAGATAAAGTGTATAGAAATAGTGTGGTTCAAGTGGGAAGCCACGAGTTAGCGGTCGATCTAATAGTTCTTGGATTCCAAGACTTTGACGTGATATTGGGAATGGATTGGCTAGCGGCACATCACGGGCATGTAGCTTGCTTTGAGAAAATGGTACTCTTCAAGCCAGTAGAAGAAAACCATTCCACTTTCGCGGGTTGAAAAGTAGAGACATTGCTCGTTTTGCGGCATTGAGCTTAGCTAACCCTGAGGCAAAGGACTCATCGACTATTCCGGTTGTGAGTGAATTCCTGGATGTATTTCCAGAGGAGTTGCCAGGATTACCTCCAGACAGGGAGATTGAGTTTGTGATCGAGCTTGCACCAGGCACAGCTCCCATCTTTCGGGCTCCGTATAGAATGGCCCCGGTTGAACTCAAGGAGTTGAAGACTCAGTTGGAGGAATTACAAGGCCTTGGTTTCATTCGACCAAGTGTCTCACCGTGGGGTGTCCCGGTGTTATTTGTTAAGAAGAAGGAAGGTTCGATG
Organism: Tetracentron sinense; assembly: GCA_015143295.1. Taxonomy (NCBI): domain Eukaryota; kingdom Viridiplantae; phylum Streptophyta; class Magnoliopsida; order Trochodendrales; family Trochodendraceae; genus Tetracentron; species Tetracentron sinense. The sequence goes on along the minus strand of CM026553.1, from coordinate 13,183,664 downwards.
CGGATGTGCGTCGATTAACGGCAATTGAACAAGGTCACTATAAAGAATAGGTATCTATTGCCTAGAATTGATGACTTGTTCGATCAGTTGAAAGGAGCGAAGTTTTTCTCAAAGATAGATCTTCGATCGGGCTATCACCAGTTGAAGATTAAGGCGGAAGATATTCCCAAAACTGCTTTCCGGACTCGATATGGACACTACGAGTTCTTGGTGATGCCTTTTGGTCTCACGAACGCGCCGGCAGCTTTATGGATTTAATGAACCGGGTGTTCCGGCCATACCTAGATCGATGCATGATAGTGTTTGTCGACGATATCTTGGTGAATTCCCAGACACGGGAAGATCACATACGAGACCTTCGCCTTGCTTTGGAAATGCTAAGAGAGCACAAGCTATACGCCAAACTTAGCAAGTGTGAATTTTGGTTGGAAGAGGTGGCATTCCTAGGCCACGTTGTTTCTGCAGAAGGTATCTCGGTAGATCCGAAGAAGATCGAAGCAGTTATGAGTTGGGCGAGACAAGAGTGTTACTGAGATACGCAGCTTTCTTGGGTTGGCAGGCTACTACAGGAGATTCGTAGAGGGTTTCTCTAGCCTTGCAGCACCGCTTACTCACCTGACAAGGAAGAACGCCAAGTTTGTATGGAGTGATAAGTGCGAGATCAGTTTCACGGAACTGAAGAAGAGGCTTACTACAGCCCCTGTCCTTACTGTGCCATCGGGACCTTATGGGTATGAGGTGTATAGTGACGCCTCACACGTTGGACTTGGGTGTGTACTCATGCGGCACAAGAAAGTCATTGCCTATGCATCAAGGCAATTGAAGGAGCATGAGAAGAATTATCCCACGCACTTCTTGGAGCTTGCGGCGGTTGTGTTTGCACTTAAGATTTGGCGTCATTACCTTTATGGGGTGGAGTTCTATGTGTTTACCGATCACAAGAGTCTCAAGTATCTCTTTTCCCAAAAGGAGCTGAATCTAAGGCAACGGCGTTGGATGGAATTTTTGAAAGACTATGATTGTAAGATTCAATACCACCTGGGTCAAGCAAATGTAGTGGCTGATGCTTTGAGTAGAAGACCTCCGGGGTTATTAGCACACATGTTGGTGCAAGAATGGAAGCTACTTGAAGATTTGGAAAATCTGGACATTAGTGTGAATGACTCTGTTCGTAGTCCTATCTTGGCAAATGTCATGGTTCGGCCATACATTATAGATTTGATCCAAGAATACCAAGCCACGGATGCTGAATTGTTGGCTTATCGGGATAAGGAAGTTGCTAAGGGTAGTGAGGACTTCTCTCTCACTAGCCAAGGTGCTATCACATTCAAGGGAAGGCTGTGTGTCCCAGCCAATGCAGACCTTCGAAGGGAGATCATGGATGAAGCACATCGTTCTAAGTACACAGTGCATCCTGGGGGTACAAAGATGTACCAGAGCCTCAAGAGTCACTTTTGGTGGCGGAATATGAAGAGGGATCTTGCAGAGTATGTAGCGCGATGCTTAGTGTGCCAACAGGTGAAGGCAGAGCACATGCGGCCGGCAGGTCTATTGCAGTCTCTTCCTATTCCCGACTGGAAATGGGAGAACATATCCATGGATTTCATAGTTGGCTTGCCAAAGACGGCAAGGGGCTCAGATGCGATATGGGTAGTAGTGGATCGTTTGACAAAGTCCGCTCATTTCCTACCGTACTGAACTACTTTCAACTCTAGCCAGTTGGCCGCTCTATACATCAAGGAAGTGGTGAGGTTGCACGGGGTGCCAGTCAATATTGTGTCAGATCGGGATCCTAGATTCACATCACAATTCTGGAAAAGATTTCAGGATGCCATGGGTTCCCGACTTGATTTCAGCACCGCTTTTCATCCACAGATGGATGGACAAACCGAGAGAGTGAACCAAGTCATTGAAGACATTCTTCAGGCTTGTATGTTGGATTTCAGAGGCAGTTGTGAAGAGCACTTGCCTTTGGTTGAATTCGCCTATAATAACAGCTATCAGGCGAGTATCCAAATGGCGCCATTTGAGGCCTTGTATGGGCGAAGTTGTAGGTCTCCTCTCTATTGGGATGAGGTAGGAGAAAGGAAAGTACTGGGTCCGGAGTTGATTGAGCAAACTGCAAACACAGTTAAGATCATTCGGGATCGATTGAAAGCCGCTCAAGATCTCCAGAAAAGTTATGCGGACACGCGCCGAAGGGACTTGGAATTCCAGGTTGGGGATCGAGTCTTTGTGAAAGTATCTCCTAGCAAAGGGATCATGAGATTTGGCAAGCGAGGCAAGCTCAGTCCTCGGTATGTTGGGCCTTTTGAGATTATCACGCGAGTTGGTGAGGTTGCTTACAGGGTAGCTCTCCCACCTCCCATGGCTGCAGTTCACAACGTTTTCCATTTGTCTATGCTTTGGAAGTACATTGCGGATCCTTCGCATGTCATAGACTTGGAACCGTTGGAGATTCGAGAGGACCTCACCTTGATTGAAAAGCCGGTTCAGATTTTGGATCGAAGAGATCAAGTGCTTCGCAACAAGACAATCCCTTTGGTTCTTGTGCAATGGCAACACCATGCTCGGGAAGAAGCTACATGGGAGCGTGAAGCCGAAGTCAAAGCGAAGTACCCAGAATTAATTGAATGAGTTTTTGTATAAGTTTGTATATGACTTGTAATTTTCTTTTTGGTTTGTAATGCAAGTAGCGTCTAAATTTCGAGGACGAAATTTTTGTAAAGGGGGGAGGATGTAGAGCCCCGGACCTTTTCACATTTAATGCATGACACTTTCATAGCCATTTTGCCATTAAAGTAGTACAATTAATAAATAAAGAAGAAATTGAAAATTTTGAAATGTCAGAAATGTTCGTTTTCGAAGTATGAACCCAACGCAAGTTGAATCGTCAAAATCGGACGAACGAGTCAAAAGTTATAGCCAAAACAGTTTGGACCTGCAGACCACCGATCGATCGGTCCAAAACCGATCGCTCGGAGGCTATCGACTGGTCAAGATTTTTGTATGGGGAAATTTTCCAGAGAGTGAAATTTTAACCAATCGCTCGATTATGAAACCGATCGATCGGTAGGCAACCGAGCGATCGGTTATAACACCGATCGCTCGGTACTCGCGTTTTTGTAGAAATTTCAGTAAGGGTATTATGATCTTTTGGTCGGTTCATTCTTACCTTAAGAGTTTAACCCGAGCCTTTAGGGCTCATTCTCAACACTTAGAAGATTTGGGGGATTAGAAGAGAGGAGAAAGGGTTTCCTAAGCTAGGGTTTTGCTTTTGGAGAAGAATCAAAGGGGTTTTGAGACCCTAGATCACTTCAAGTCCGGCTTTTCTCCAAGATCACGGCTCAAGCACCCGTGGAGAGCGTTCCCCAAGCTAGGGCAGCACCTCACGGTCGTTTTTGGAAGGGGTTTCTTCCTCATTTCTTCAAGGTCGGTACTTCTTGCTACCCTCCTAGTTATAGTTCCTTATTTTACTTTGTTTCTCTTTGTTTTCTTTCATTTACACATGTGCTATGAGATGGATGGGTGTGAATGGTGAATGGAGATGGAATTGGCGATTGGATGCCGTGTGGAATGATGTGATGAATGAAATGGGGAGGGCATTGTATCCATAATGAACAAACACGTATGATGTGAGCATAACTCACCTAGAAAAGCATGTTGTAGGGTTAATAAATAATGAATGCACCATGTTTGATGAAATGCCAAGGTAAATGAAATGAATAATAAATTAAGAAATTGCATGTTTAAGGTTTATGGAAATTGCTAGGGTCATGATAGTGTGATTGTTCGCTTTCCCTAAATGATATGAATACTAAATTGCTCAAATCATTGATGTTATGTGTTATGAATTACTCAAATGCCATATTTAATTCCAAATGCAAGTATGCACACGACCTCATGAGCACGCATACATGACATGATTTACCGAGGTTTTCAAGAATGGGATTTAGAGGTGGGGCATATCCTACGATATGTTTTACCTCGCTTTTGGCAAGGACAAGACAATCATGCATTTTCATAAGAAGGGTCTCCCTTCCCTCGCAAGTGCATACATATCATAAGAAGGGTCTCCCTTCCCTCACAAGTGCATCTCACAAGGACATCTCACAAGTGAATCTCACAAGTGGAAGGACAAGCATGAGCATTCTAGGAAGAAGGGTCTCCCTTCCCTCACAAGTAGATTACTTTTCAGAACAAGCAAGCATGATACACGCATGATACAAGCATGACACGCATGACACGGTAGACAAGGTTTCAAGCATAAAAAGGGTAATTTCAGTCAAGTCAAGCGCACAAGATTTCAAGGGTTTTACTGGCTTTTATGAATGCAACATGATGAATTATATTGCTTTACTTTATTGTCATGATATGAATCATTCCTGCTTTATATGCGTGAATTTTTTCCTGCTTTATGTATGCTATCCGTATGCTATGACTGTTGGTTAGTGCTTAGTACCCGCTGAGTATTCCATGCTCAGCCGTACTTCTTATGTCGGCAGGTGATGGCAGAGCAGCTGCTCCTTTTGATGTCTGTGCTCCGAGCCCTTGGGTGGAGGAGGAGTACGTCGAGGAACCTTTGGAGGAACCTCCAGTAGAGGGTTACCATTAGGTGGTTGTAGATTCTGAGTGAATAGCTGTGGGTGAGATGAGAGATATACATTCCTGTATTTTGGCGGGTCTGTCCGCACTTTCTTTTGGTTACTTTTTGTATAAACTTGGATTTGCATATGCATATACATAGAGGTTTGGTAGACTTCCGCTGTGCTTTATGGTTATGTTTCCGCTATAATGTCCTCTATTGTATATGCTCTGTGGGGTTTGCAGGTTGGTTGTCAAGCAAGTCATGATTAGTCGTCCAAAGTTCACTCTAACTCCTAGGGTGGGTTTTGGGTCGCGACACGAGCTATGTGTGAACTCCATAGACAAAGAATAAGACCACAAGGGGACCAAGAAAATAATTGAGATATTCCAGTATGATGAAATAATTGCATATATTTAATAATGTAATTGTTGCTTGATGGATGTGTTTATTTGCTGAGTTGAGTGCTCACCCTTGTTTTATTGCTATTTTTCAGGAGATACTTGAAGGACCTAGAGATTCTACGAGGGCTTAGTTAGCTAGTAGAACATTCTTCTTTTGATTTCTTTATTTGAGTTTAGAGAACATTGTGGTGAGATTTTTGAAGAACTAGGGTTATTCTTTAATTATGTTAAACACTTAGTTAACTTGATATGCACATCTAATCATGGATTTTAGTATATTAATTTCCATTTAGCTTGGGATTTGTTCCAGGTTCACGCCTTGGGATTCGTACAATTATTAGATATATTTTGTAAGAATTTTGAGGGCGTGACAGATTGGTATCAGAGCACTAGGTTTAGAAACCCTGGTGTGAAAGGGTGACCCTAGGTTAATACTTAGGGTTATTGGGGATAGAAGATCAATTATTAGATTTCTATATTTTTTTTTTTGGTAGTCGTCCTTACTTCCAATATGACGGTTTCCTTGTTTAATTGACAAAAAATAGGATATGTCGAGGAGAGGAAGAGGTCGAGGTGGAGCAAGTGGTAGAGTTGCAAACCCTCATCCGGAATTGAATGAAGTCTACCGATTGTTGGGAGACACAGTAAGACTTCTGGAAGAGATTGCTTGCCAGGCTGGGTCTAGATCTGAAACATCCAGTCAAATTTCAGATACCACCCCAATGGCTAGCTTAATCAAGAAATTCAAGAGGTTGAGTCCTCCTGCTTTCAGTGGGGCAGTGGATCCAATGGAGGCAGACAAATGGGTGTTGGAGCTAGAGAAAATATTTGACGTCATGGAGTGCAGTAGGACTCAGATGAGGAAGTTAGCAGTCTTTCTGTTGAAGGGAGAAGTGCATCATTGGTGGGATTTAGTAGCTTGGACTGAAGATGTGTCTGAATTGGGTTGGGAGGAATTTAAGTTAAAATTTTATTCTAAGTATTTTCTAGAGACTCTCAAGGAGCAGAAGGCCTTGGAATTTATTCACTTAGCACAGGGATCCATGTCTGTCAGTCAGTATGAGGCAAAATTTGCAGAGTTGTCTCATTTTGCCACTTTTATGGTCATTGAGGAGGTGCACAGGGTTCGAAAGTTTGACCAAGGTCTCATTCCATCCATTCGGAAGATGATAGTTGGACTTCGATTGAAGACTTATGCAGAGGTAGTTGAGAGGGCATTGGTAATTGAGCAAGATAATCTGGCATACCAGAGGGGTAGAGATCAGAGATCAGATCAGAGAGGGAAGGACAAGGTAGTGTCTACAGCTCATCAGGGTCAGAGGAACCAACCTAGGGTGTAGCAACAACAACAGCAACAGCAGTGGAAATGCCAGAAGACAGTTGTTCTAGTTCTTTCTACTGCAGTAGTACCAGTAGCACCAGTCCAAGTTGTAGAGCCTAAAGCATTCTATGGGATTTGCTACAACTGCAGAGAAAAAAGGCATATTGTCAAGAACTGTCCTAAGCCTAAGAGGACTGATCAGCCACTAGTCCAAGCTTCTAATCAGGCTAGGGGCCAAGCCAGAGTGTTTACAGTGGTGCAGAAGGAAGCAGAGGCATCTGATGCCTTAGTGGAAGGTGCACTCCCTGTTTATCATAGTTTTGCTAAGGTGTTGTTCAATTCAGGATCTACTCATTCTTTTATCTAATTATATTTCTTGAATGCATTGGGGTTAGTACCAGAGAACTTAGAGATATCATTATCAGTAGCGACACCTATGGGAGAATCTGTTGTTTTGGGTCATGTTTGTAGAGATTGCCCAATCAGGATTGGCGAAAGGGTTTTACCAGCTAATTTAGTAGTGCTCAAGATGAGGGAGTATGATGTTATCTTAGGTATGGATTGGTTAGCAGCCTTCCATGCTAAGGTAGCCTGCTTTGAAAAAGCATTGACATTCATAATTCCCGGAGAAGCACCATTTCAGTTTCGAAGTAATAACACTGGGGAAGTTTTGAGTAAGGGATTCCTCTCTCACATTGAGAGTGGAGATCGGAGTGTTAGTTCGGACAATATTCTTGTGGTCTCAGAATTCAAGGATGTGTTCCACGAGATACCGGGGTTGCCTCCGAGGAGGGTAGTAGACTTCAGTATTGATGTTGTACCGAGTACTGCACCAATATCGAAGACACCGTATAGGATGTCACCGATAGAACTGAAGGAGTTGAAGAGTCAGATTCAAGAGTTGTTGAATTAGGGATTTATTAGGCCCAGTACCTCGCCATGGGATGCACTAGTTTTGTTTGTTAAGAAGAAAGATGGGTATATGAGGTTGTGTATTAATTTCAATCGATGACTTGTTTGATCAGCTTAGAGGGTACAATGTTTTTCCAAGATTGACTTAAGGTCGGGATACCACCAGTTAAGGGTGAAGGAGGAAGACATTCCCAAGACTGCCTTTCGAACACGGTATGGGGACTATGAGTTCTTAGTATGCCATTTGGGTTGACCAATGCTCCAGCCGCGTTCATGGACTTAATGAACCAAGTGTTCAAGACCTTCTTAGATCAATTTATCGTCGTGTTTGTCGACGACATTTTGATTTATTCAAAGTCCAGGGAAGAGCATCGACAGCATCTTCGCATTTCACTTCAGACTCTGCGAGATCATTAGTTGTTCGCAAAGTTCTCTAAGTGTGAGTTTTGGAAGGAGGAAGTAAAATTTTTGAGCCATGTAGTTTCTAAAGATGGGGTGTCAGTTGATCCAACTAAGGTAGAGGCTGTGATGAATTGGGAGCAGCCAACTTCAGTTTCAGAGATCCGTAGTTTCTTGGGTTTGGCTGGGTATTATCGACGTTTTATCAAGGGATTCTCATATATTTCTTCACCTTTGACTCATTTGACGATCATTAGTTGTTCGCAAAGTTCTCCAAGTGTGAGTTTTGAAAGGAGGAAGTAAAATTTTTGAGCCATGTAGTTTCTAAAGATGGGGTGTCAGTTGATCCAACTAAGGTAGAGGCTGTGATGAATTAGGAGCAGCCCACTTTAGTTTCAGAGATCCATAGTTTCTTGGGTTTGGCTGGGTATTATTGGTACTTTATCAAGGGATTCTCAAAGATTTCTTCACCTTTGACTCATTTGACGAAGAAAGATGTGAAGTTTGTCTGGGATGACAAATGTGAGCGAGCTTTACTAGAACTGAAGGATAGGTTGACTTCAACACCTGTTTTGAAAATTCCAGAGAGTAATGGAGGATTTGTTATTTTTCAGTGATGCTTCCCATCAGGGTTTGGGATGTGTGTTGATGTAGGATGACAAGGTAGTTGCCTATGCTTCTCGACAGCTAAAGTTTCATGAGAAGAATTACCCTACTCATGATCTGGAGTTAGCTGCCGTTGTCTTCGCCTTGAAAATTTGGAGACACTATCTTTCAACTCTTCTCTGACCATAAGAGCTTGAAGTATTTATTTTCACAGAAGGAGTTGAATATGAGGCAGCGTCGATGGATGGAACATTTCCAAGATTTTGACTTCACTCTTCAGTATCATCCTGGAAAGGCCAATGTGGTAGCAGATGCCTTGAGTTGTCAACTGAGAGGAGTAGTTGCTCTCATGATGGTTGATCGGTGTTAATTGTTACACATTTATGCACCTTAAACTGCACTTGTTAATCCCTTTGAGATCATTTATCCATTACGATACTTCACTTGCGTGTGTTTATTATTTTCAGGTTCATGCGAGAAAAAAAAGACAAAAATGATAGTTTACAAGCTTTAAAGTCTCTTGGGAATCGCTATCGAGTAAAGATCCGAGCTAAAGAGAAGTTGGAAATGTAAAATGACCCTCGTTCGGTGTTCGGGGCATAACTCCTTAACCGTAGCTCCGATTTAGGCCCATAATATATCAAAACGACTGGCTCGAAAAGCTCTACAACTTCCGTCAAGGAAGTTTGGAAAAATTCTGTAACCACCAATCGATCGGACCCATTTTGGCTGATCGATCGGTGGACGCCGTTTTGGGAGTTCTGTAACCACCGATCGATCGGCGCCTCTTGGCCGATCGATCGGTGGACGCCGTTTTGGTGGTGTTAGAAAGTGCGAAAAATAGATTTTTGAGCTTGTTTTGGATGTTTCTAAAGCTACAATTCATGGGGATTCTCTCTCTATAAAAAGAAAAGCATCCTTTCATGCAAAAAGGCTTTAAATTTTGAGATTTGAAAGGGAGAAGGCTCTGGAGATCTGTGAAGGTGGGAGGATGGATTGCTCGCGTTCTTCGTGTTCTTCATCGAAAGCGATGTCCCTTGCTCTCGCAATGAACTAATTCATTTTTCTAGGGTTTAGATGAAACCCTAGCCAAGTAACTGTGTCTCTCTATACTTTGTTTTAGTTTATTCACTTGTAAACAATGATTGTATAATAAGAGGGTTATTCATAACCAGAGCGTATTGATTATATTCAATTTCAGTGTGATTCTATCCTTGTATTAGGTTTTATTAAATTGAAATTGAAATCATCCATCTTGATTTTCTGTGATTATTAATGTGGATTTTATGTAATGATTCTTACTGTCGAGGAATTAAATCATAGAATATTTTATGCTAAGGGAAGACAAGTGATGTCACAACCCTAGTTTAGTGTGTATCACTCGTGCTAACCGAAGATAGGATATGCCTAGGGTCTAATCCCTCGAATCATTCTAGATGGATGAGTGGAGTCTTGTAATCACTCCCATCCCTATTATTTACATTGTGATGGACTTGAATAAATGAATTAGGGACCAGTTATGAAGCTAGCGGTAGATTCGAACACCCTAGATCTTCTCTCACTGATATATCATCAAAAACTCTTAGTTTAATTAGTTAAAATAGAATTTGTTAGTTTAATTTCCACTCTTAGGTTAAACATCAATTCAACCAAATCAACTTGTTACCCCTTGAATCAGAATCAATCTTGAGATAAAAGCAATCAAACTAGCACAATCCTCTGTGGTTTGACACCCTATACTAATCAATATTCTAAGGAATTATATCTACTACGAGGTTTATTTAATTGACGATCAATTTTTGGCGCCGTTGCCGAGGATTGCTGGAACGGCTTAGTTGCTTAATTCAAAAAATTAAGACTGAGTCATTTTTATTCAGAAAAATCACAATTTTTTTTATCAATCTCTCAAATTCTGTGTTGCAGATACCAATTGCTCCGATCGAAAATAGTGCTCTGCTAAAAATTTTAACAGGAAAGCAATTGTTCTGCACAAAAAACAAAAGATACCCAACTGTTCAATTGCCGAAAACACTGTAAGTATTTCTCATCTGGAGTGAATTGTTTTGCAAATTGGTGTCTATCGACCATAGAGTTTGCCTCTAGGGTGTATGCATGGTAGACGGTCTTATAAACCAGAGTTAATCCTTATCAATTCCGAGTTAGAGCGTACCGCTAGGCTTCTCAAGGCTTCGGCCCGATTTTACTCAAACCTAGAGACTACGCCTTTCTCTGAAATGACTGAAAATCAAGACCCAACCAAGTCTTTGAAGGAATATTTTGTTTCATCATTATACTCTTCTCCTTCATGCATCCAGTTGCCGGACACTACGGCAGCCCACAATGAGATTAAGTCCAGCACAATTCAAATGCTCCCATCCTACCACAGACTTAGTAATGAAGACCCCTATAAGCATCTAGATGACTTTAATGAAATTTGCACTACCTTTAAGCTGCAGAATTTTACAAATGATGCTCTCACGTTGTGCCTCTTCCCATTCTCCCTGAAGGACAAAGCCAAATATTGGCTTAACTCTCTTGAGGCCAACACTATTCACACATGGATACAGCTCCATCATGAATTCTTAAAGAAAAATTTTTCCTTTGGCAAAACCAATCAAATAAGGCGAACCATCATGAGTTTTTCTCAAATTGATGGTGAACTTTTTCATGAGTCATGGGAGAGATTCAAGGATCTCCTCAGAAAATGTCCCCACCATCAGATTCCTAAATGGCAACTAGTCCAGTCATTCTATGATGGTCCATCTCAATTCAACCGAAAGATGGTTGATTTCTCATGTGGAGGGACGTTTATAACAAAGAGCGAAGTGCAAGCATGGGAATTATTCAAAAATTTGAGTGAAAACACCTTACACCATGCTTCCTTTAGTCGTTCTGAGAGACAACATTCCACTCCAAATCCAAAGCGAGGCATCTACGAAGTAGGCACTTTTAATGATGTCTCTTTTAAAGTGGATGAGTTGTCTCGAAAATTGGACAAACTAATGGCTATAGGACAGTCTTCCTACACACCCTCTCAACCAACTCCCAATCAGATAGAGGTTTGCCATATCTGTTCTAGCCCTGCACATTATGTGCATGAGTGTCCTGATGCAAGTCAATTTCCAGAATTTGTTCAAGAGCATGTTAATGCTGCCTACACTCGCCCGGGCAATGATCCCTACTCAAATACATACAACCCAGGGTGGAGAAATCATCCCAATTTCTCATGGCAGCCCCAAACTCAAAGAAATTCCTTCTCCCAACCTCAAGGGCCGAATGTTCGACCCTTTCAAAATCACCCTAACTACCATCCTCCCCTACAACAACAATTCCAACACTCTACTCCTGCCCCTCAAAGAAACTCATCAAAGGAACTCATCTTTCAAGGAAAAAAAGTTGAATGCTCTAAAAGGGTTGGAGGCTAACACCCAATTGCGGCACTCTCATTCACAATCTATCTAAAGGTTTGAGTCCCAAGTGGGAAAATTAGCCAATGCCATATATAAGAGAGAGGAAGGGAAGCTTCCAAGCCAACCAGTGAGCAACCCTAGGGGTGTAAACATGGTTGATGATGCTCAACACAATGAAACTAATTCTGAGTATGTTCTTGCCATTACCACCCTAAGGAGTGGGAAGGTAGTTGATAACCAGGTTATGGAGAAGAACGATGAAGAAGAAGAAGTCATGGTAGAGCCACCAAAATCCAAAAGAGAGGGGGTGAGTGTCTTTGAGAAGGACTAAGGTCTTTCCCCATCTTTATCTATTCCTACTCCCCCGACATCTTATATGTCTAAAGCTCCTTACCCTCAGTGCTTACAAGATCCCTCCCATTTTGGAAAAAAAAGGAGCCAAAGTTGATGATATGATGAAAGTTTTTAAACAAGTCAAAATCAACCTCCCACTCATAGAGGCTATTCAACAAATTCCGGCTTTTGCCAAGTTCCTTAAGAACCTATGCACTCAAAAGCGTAAATCTCGGACTCATGTGTCCAAGAAGGTCCTTCTCACCGAGCAAATGAGCTTCATTATCCAACACAACACTCCTCCAAAATTCAAGGATCTTGGTACTCTGACCATTTGATGTATTATTGGAGATCACTCCATTAATTGAGCACTCCTGGATTTAGGAGCAAGTGTTAATTTTTTACCCTTCTCGGTGTATAAGCAACTAGGCTTAGGTGAGCTTCAACCTACATCCGTCATGTTGCAATTGGCGGATAGATCTGTGAAAAAGCCTCGCGGGGTGATTGAAGATGTTCTTATCAAAGTTGACAAATTTTACTTTCCAGTCGACTATCTTGTCCTTGACATGGAACCCGTGCATTATTCAAAAAGCCAAATTCCAGTCATCCTTGGTCGTCCTTTCTGGGCCACAGCCAATGCGTGTATAAATTGTAGGACCGGGGTAATGGATGTGTCATTTGATAACATGAAAATTCGGTTGAACATTTTCACCACACCCGAACAACAAGGAAAGGGAGATGAGTGTTTTATGGTGAATGTGAGTGATGAAATAATTGAGAAGACCCCTCCTTATGCCTTAACTAAGAATGCTTTAGAGGCATCACTCGCTCATCTCAAGCCCCCAGATCCCAATGAAAAAAATCCTAAAGCGGATAGCAATTATCTGATACCTTTCATCCATCTCAAGGGCTTTCAGTTTGAGAAGCATAAAGTTAGAATTACATGCCCATGCTTATTCAACCATTTTCCTGCTAAGTGCAAGTCCTGCAAGTTATATTATACCCCTGCAACCTTTCAAAGGTCTATGGTCTCCAAATTGTTTGGCATGGATAGGCGTGTACTCAAAGCCAATGCCCAACTTCACCAACCCCATGTTGAGGGCATTAAGAATGGGATAATGTTCGAATTCATTGAGTGGTTGGACCGCGTCTAGGTAGACGGTTGAGAGTTGTACTGCGTCCGGCCGAAGACAATAAACTTAGCGCTTGTTAGGAAGTAACCCAATGTTTTTGTAGACTTACTTGAGTCTAAGTTTGGGGTGGTTTTCCACCCTCGACAGCTTTTCGGTTTCAAAAAAAAAAAAAATGGTTCGATGTGCTTTATCCCAGGTTGCATCATATGTTTCTCTATCTTAGGCTGTTTGGATTCTTGATGTTTCTAGATGTCTTTGCTTCTTGAAATTTATCTATTGACATATGTGGTTTCTCCCTGTGTGTACTTTCTTTCTCACTAACCCTGCAAGATATAGTTTTAATGAAGTTGGGGTGATCTCTGCTTGATAAATATTTTATCTTCCTTGAAATTACTCTGATCAATGATCTCTATGACCTAGAGGGGGGGGGGGTGAATAGGTCTATCTAAGAACTTCTAACCAATTTTCAATTTTTTATCTAATTAGATTGGAAATCAATGAACCATTCACACAAACAATCCACACAAATCAAACACAGTAGATTTTTACGTGGAAAACCCTTACGGGAAATAACCACAGGACCTCGTCCAGCAAAAAACTTCACTATAAGAAGAATTTAAGTACAATACAAGACCTTACCCAAACCGGACTCAACGTTCCTAGGTACAGAATCTTACTCTTGATTTCCACGAACCAGCAGGTTCGATCTCCGCTGTAGCAGCTTCGGTTCCTAACCGACCAAATCTTCTCAAGCTACTTCAATACCACGATCACACACGATCGATCTCCTTCCACGAAGGCTCCGGACCATACACCGGACATACACACGAAGTGTAGAGTTGTGAATCAATTTAGAAAGCTTCAAACCCTAGAGGGATCTCATACAGATCTGAGATCACACAATGCAAGATCAAACGAATAGATCTATACTTGCATTCTCTAGGATGATTGAAAAAGGAGGGATCTCTAAGGATCTATGAAGAACAATGGAAAAAGCCCTAGAAGGGTTTGTCAGACCTCTACTCTTTCAAAAATAAACAAAAGATCCGAATTAGGTCTCCAAAAAGTTGTTTATATAGGGTTTAGAAAAGAGTCCAGAAAAAATAAAATTATGTTTACGAGGACCGATCGATCGCTACTTTCACCGAGAGATCGGTTAAAAATAGTCTCTCTGGAAAAATACCCCATACAAATTTTTTGACCAGTCGATAGCCACCGATCGCTCGGTAGGCCACCGATCGATCGGTCTCAACACCGAGCGATCGGTTGAGACAGAATTTCAGCCTAAACATTTTTCTTTTGTTTTTGTTTGATTCAAAATAGATCAAACCTCTTTGGTAGGCTTCAAACTATTCTCCTATGTATGTTTAGAGTTATCTAAGTCAAATCCAACCTAGGTAGGGGTCTCTAAGTCCATTACCTGTCTAGATCCGGAGTAGAAGCTTTTTCTTCAATATCTTCAGTCTTCTTGAAACTTTAACTTTTCCGACAAGTTGAACAAGACACAACTCTTATGACCTATCTAAAGATCACGGAATTTGCCAACACCTATTTCTGGATTTACAATCTCCCCCTTTGGCAATTCCGGGACAAAACAAGACTAACTCACATACTAGGTTCAAATTTTCCCAAATGATTCAAAAATGGAAAAGTGAACCTTTACATGACTAAAGAATCTCATGACATTCAACTTGTCATGTTCCAACAATCTGAGAACCTGTTAACAATCTGAGAACCTGTTTGCCTGCACAAGCTCAACCAAAAACCTGTGAAGCATGAGAAATAATATTCAAAGAAAAAAATAGAGCATCAAGCATCATCGAGCACGAGCATAACAGGTTTATCTATAAGAAAAAATATCCATTCCATTAGCAACATATCCATATCCATTCCATAAACCATCATCTATCACAAATATCATCTACTCTCCCCCTTTTTGGCTCGTAATGCCAAAGGCGGAATAGGAATGAAAGAATTAAGGCAAAATCAGTATAAGAGATGAGATAACAGAAAATTAGAGTAAAATATCAAACATCATCTCAAATGCATTCAAATTAAGAACATCCAAAAGAGGTTTGTACTAAGTACAACCAATACAAAATGCATCAAATGTCTCAATCTAATACTAGGACTACAGTAAACTCCCAAATATAAAAATGAAATATTAGAAGTATCCTAGTACATCAAACTAACTATCACTCCTCATCATCTGAAGTGAGATGAGACTCATAATAAGCTCTAAAATCACGAACATCTCTCTGTACGCCCAGCACTGCTGCATCGAGTGTTCCAAGTCTCCCACGGATCTCAGTGGTGAACTCCTGGTGGGATGAAATATGCGTCGAGAGATCCATCTGCATTTCTCTCATCATTCTGGCTAGATCATCAATCGTGGCCGGAGGTGGATGAGAGGATCCTGTACCAAAATCAGCTTCCTCCTCAATATCTCGAACTGAAGCATGAGAGAAACTCTGAGCGATGGTCTTTTTGTTGATTGGACCTTTCGGATTACGGGTAGGAACTCCAGGAGGAGCAATAATCCCTTGAGAACCAAGGAGTTTAGTAATCAGGGATCCAAACGGAAGAGCTCCAACCACAGTTTGAGTTTGATGGGCTTGAATCATCAAATCAATTATGTGTGCTGCAAGGTCAATATCATGTCCATGAAGGAGACTGAATAAAAATCGAGCTCTATCTTCCCTAAGGTCTGCAGTATGAACCTTTGGGTGGATATTGGCACTCATTACTAGGTTTACAAGTCTGGCATCCCTAGTGAGTTTTGTTACTTCTATTAAGGAACCAACCCAAAATGTAGGAGCACCACAAAGAAAGGTGACTACATTGTTCATAGATTCTTTATCCTCATCTTTCTTGTATTTATAAGGATAATAGGCATCTGGAACTCGAGGACAACCAAGAAATTTTGCAATGACATTTGGATTTATCAAAACTGATTGTTCTAAAGATCGAGATTTAAAAGACCAGGTTTTAAAGTTGATTTCAGAGAAATTTGAGTAAAATTCCTGGACTAACTGAATAGGAGCAGGACCGGATAAAGTGAGAAGACCTTCCCAGTTATGATCGGTAATGAGCTTAGAAAGGTAATAATCACCAAAATCTGAAATTATAATGCTCCTTTCAACCATAACACCCTTTTTACCCAAATACTCACTATAAAGCTGAGCAACACTAGGGCTAATGAAGGGACCCAATAGAACATTTGAAGATGAACTAGCTTTTCCCTTTTGTTTCCGGGTTTTATCTGCCAAAGACTCTTGGCGATTTTCAGTAGTAGAATCCACCATTCTACGGATTGGTCGATCCCCTATTGAAATCCCATGTCCTATTGGAGTGAAAGAGTATGGCTCATTGTGTTCCTCTTCCTTTAGAGGGTCCTCTTGGTTATTGAGGACCAATCTCCGGTGTTTAGAGACACCAGACATGAGGAATGCAAGAATAACTAAGGAGTAGGAGAAAATCATGATGAATTTTTGATGCCCTAGATGTGAAAAGTAAACCAAAATCAAGAAAATGATTAAAGATTACCTTTTTAGATGCTAGGAGACCCTTGGAGTAGAAAGAGATGAACGTAAGAGAGATTTGGAGAAGAAGGGACCGAGGGATCGCTCTAGAGTTCGGAGAACAAAATAATAGGAAACTGAGAAATGAGGGTTTTATAACCCTGTTCACGAAAGACCGATCGATCGGTCATTAACACCGAGCGATCGGTGGTCTGGAAAATTTTCTGAAAATTTTTACTTATAATCATTTTTCTCCCCCTCAACCAAAGCAAGACTTAAACTCATTTTCACCTCAAAATCACCTAACAACTATGCACTTATGCAAACATTTATTTCATCAAAATCAAAAAAAATTTAACCAAGAATGTATCTTACAGAATAGTTATGAATAAGGATTCTGTTAAGAACTTTTAGTTTCCATAAGTGATTAATTTTGATTTTTGCATCAAATCCACATTTAGAGTAAATAAATGCTCAGAAGTAATGTGTGTGTAATATTAAAAATTCATAACATGACTCTGAGGATTGGTTTCATCCACAAAACAAGATTTTGATATTATAGCATAAAGGTACTCTACAATGTTCAAAAACTAGAATTAAAACCAAGAACCATCTATAGAATTATGATGAGCAATGTTTACCCCAAATTTGATCTATAAGGTTATTTCAGTTTATGATCAAATTTTACACATTATCTTTTCTTTGGACATTGGTGACTTTCACTCAAGTGAGAAGGTAGCCCTCTCTAATGACAGTGGGGGCTTTCACACTAGCAACCCATATAGATACCTACTGTTTGTCTAGGTAGCCATTTCTCACTGTTTGCATTCACTAGAAGCTATCACACAAACTCAAAGGTAGTCCTTTCCATGTCAATAATTTTTTAAAACTAGGGGGCTCATCTTATGGAATTTTAATCACTTTGGTTATACTAGATATGATTAAACTAGGGAACCATATGATATAATATTAGAATCTATAAATAGGAACTAATACCATCTCAAAAATCAGTTAGAGTGCATGTGCAACACATAACATCATTGTTTACTCAACTCTAACTGAGATTGGTGACCATGACCATTTTAAATCACCAGATAGAACTAATAGTTGAACTATCCTTATTTACACAATCCTATGATAGATTTACCCTTGGAATTAATATTTAATTATCATTTCAAAGGAATAACTTTAAGCATAATGATAGGAAAGAAGGTCATACAAACACATTATTTTTTGCAACATTTTTCAATTTTTTGAATGTTTTTGAATTTTTATTAATTAAAGAAAACAACAAAAAATAGCTCTATGACTTAAAATCCAACAAGAATAACACATAGGCTATGAAGAAAGCACACCATCACTCAACTCCGCACAAACCAATGGATTTCCTAAGGAATTCAAACCTAAGGGAATCTAAGGGTTTTGTGAGAATGTCTGCATATTGTTTCTCTGTTTGGACATACTCAATACACACAACATTTTGCTCAACTAAATCACGAATGAAGTGATGCCTAATGTCAATGTGTTTTGTGCGAGAATGTTGAACGGGATTTTTGGAAATATTGATAGCACTTGAATTATCACAATACACAGTCATAGTGCCTTGTTCAATCCCGTAATCATGCAACATCTGCTTCATCCATAGAAGTTGAGTACAACAACTACCAGCTGCTATGTACTCAGCTTCGGCAATGGACAATGAAATTGAATTCTGCTTTTTGCTAAGCCAAGCAACTAAGCAGTTTCCAATATAGAAACACCCTCCGAAGGTGCTCTTCTTATCATCAGCATTTCCGGCCCAGTCGGCATCGGAATATCCAACTATTGTGGCATTGGTATCAAAAGAATACCAGAGGCCAAATGATGGAGTTCCACTTACATATCTAATGATACGCTTGACTGCAAGTAAGTGAGACTCTTTTGGGCTTGCTTGATAGCGAGCACATGCTCCAACACTAAAGGCAATGTCTGGTCTAGTAGCAGTTAGGTAGAGCAAACTACCAATCATGCTTCTGTAAGTAGTTTGATCAACATCCTTGCCTGAAGTATCTTTACTAAGTTTTGTTGTAGAACTCATAGGAGTCCTAGCATGCTTAGCAGAACTCATACCAAATTTCTTCACAAGATTTTTAGCATATTTGATTTGAGATACTGAGATCCCAGAATCAAATTGCTTGATCTGAAGACCAAGGAAGAAATTCAGCTCACCTACCATGCTCATTTCAAATTCATTCTTCATTTGTTCAGCAAATGATTGAGCATGTAAGTCTAATGTGGAACCAAACACAATGTCATCAACATAGATCTGAGCGATGACAATATCACCTTTCACATTTTTTATAAAAAGGGTTCTGTCTACTCCCCCTCTCGAAAATCCCTTTTCCAAGAGATAAGTAGTCAACCTCTCATACCAAGCTCTTGGAGCTTGCTTTAAACCATAGAGGGACCCTTTTAATCGATAAACTTGATCAAGGTGATGTGGATCTTCAAACCCTTTTGGTTGTTCCACATAGACTTCTTCCTGTAGAATGCCATTCAAAAAGGCACTCTTAACATCCATTTGAAACAACTTGAATTTCATATGGCAAGCCACAGCTAGAAGAATTCTGATTGATTCTAGCCTGGCTACAGGAGCAAAGGTCTCATCGAAGTCAATACCTTCAATTTGGGTGTATCCTTGTGCAACTAACCTAGCCTTATTTCTTATGATAGTACCTTTTTCATCAGTTTTGTTCTTGAAAATCCATTTGGTACCTATCACATTTGTATTGTTAGGCCTAAGTACTAAATACCAAACATCATTCCTAGTAAACTGAAGTAACTCTTCTTGCATTGCATTGATCCAATTATCATCTGCAAGGGCTTCAGCTACATTCTTGGGTTCAAAAGATGAAGTATAGCAAATGTAGCTAACTTCATTTTCAATTTGTTTCCTTGTTCTCACTCCACTTTCAAGATCACCAATTATATCTGTGGAGTTGTGAGGACTTATGACCCTAGGATGTGTGGGTTTTAATGGAGATGATTGCTTAGTAATAAGTGGAGTTGAAGAAGTTTCAACATTTTCATTTCCAGCATTATCATCATCCTCAAGTTGCACATTTTCAACACCAGAGTCATCCACAACTACATTGATGGACTCCATAATTGTAGAGGTTCTCAAGTTATACACTCGATAAGCTCTACTGTTTGTGGAATATCCAAGAAATATCCCTTCATCACTTCGGGATTCAAATTTGCCTAGTTGCTCTCTATCCTTTAGGATATAGCATTTACTTCCGAATTCTCGAAAGTACTTGACACTTGGTTTCTTGTTATTCCACAACTCATATGGGGTTTTCTTTGTTCCAGGCCTTAGAAAAACTCGATTAACTATATAACAAGCAGTGTTCACTGCTTCAGCCCAGAAATGAGAAGCTAGATTATTGCTATGAAGCATAACTCTAGCCATCTCTTGGAGAACCCTGTTCTTCCTCTCCACAACACCATTCTGCTGAGGTGTAATGGGTGCAGAAAATTCATGTTTGATACCCGACTCATTACAAAAGTCGTTGTACTTAGAGTTTTCAAACTCCTTTCCATGATCACTTCGAATTTGAGTGATTGGGCATCTTTTCTCATTTTGAATTTTCAAGCAAATACTTTTGAAATTTTCAAAAGCATCGGATTTCTCTCTTATAAATGCCACCCATGACATTCTTGAGAAATCATCAACCATGACTAGGATGTATTGCTTTCCACCTAGACTTTCAGATCTTGTAGGACCCATAAGATCCATATGAATTAATTCCAGTGGATATGAAGTAGCAATACTTAAAGTCTTCTTATGTGGGGTTCTAATTTGTTTGCCAATCTGACATGGTCCACACATAGTAGTAGAAGGCTTTCCTAGTTTGGGCACATCTCTCACAAGTTCTTGCTTTGAAATTTTGCATAGGTCTTTGAAGTTCATGTGACCTAGCCTACGGTGCCACAAATCAACTTCCTCAATTTTAGCCCTATTACAGACATTTGAGAAATTAGTACTAGAGATTAAGCCGTAGCAATTGTCAGTGGTTCTCAACCCTTCTAGAACACACTTACCTTTACCATTAATGACTAAGCATTTATTTTGGGTAAAGTGCACAGCATGGTTATCATCACATAGTTGACTTATGCTAATCAAATTAGCTTTTAGTCCTTCAACAAACAAGGCATTTTTCAATTTTGGTATGCCTGGTGAATCGATGATACCCTTCCCTTTAACTAATGACTTGCTTCCATCGCCAAAAGTAACAGTCCCATCTGGACAGTCCTCAAATTGAGTAAATAAGGACTTGTTACCTGTCATATGCCGAGAACACTCACTGTCAAAGTACCACATTTCTGTGTTTTGGGCTTTAAAGGCAGTATGAATGACAAGGCACTTAAGATCATCCTTTCTCACATACACAGTTCTTAAACTTTGTTTACACATTTGAATATTGTTCTGTGTAGTAGAGACATTTTTCTTTTTAGACCTTCTAGACCTCTTTCTGTTCAGTTCTAGCATTATGATATGTCACATTCTTTCCTCTTGAGTAATCATAAGGATTTAATGGACCATTTTCATTTCTAGACATTTGAGCTATCCTATTGACATCTTCGCTCAAAATTTTAGATTTTTCAGCCAGAACTTGAATCTGCATTTTAAGATTCCCTTGACTTTGATTTTGGTTCCATGAACCATTTCGGGGAGCTCTTCTAAACGCATTACAGTTTGGTCGTATGTGACCTCTTACACCACAAAAGTGACATGTGGGTGTGAATCTAGAAAAAGGAGGAGGATTTCTTCTAAAAGGAATTTGATTCCTCAAAGCATTTACCCTAGGAGCTGCATTTCTAGGCTTTATAACATTTGTATAAGCCTTAGTACTTGATGTGGAAGGTACATTCACTTTGGGATCAGAATGTATTGCTTCAAACACAGCACTAGCCATTGTACCAACAGCTAAAGGACCAGCTGGTGTGTCAGCATGTCCTATCCTAGATCTATTAGAATTTGATCCATATTTTCTAACTAATTCATCTAGGCAGCTAGTATTTCCAAACATTCTAACTTCTTTTTCAAGAGTATAGACCTTCTGAATCAAGTCAGTCTTGTCTTTAAAGGTTATATGATGTTCTTTTTCAAGAAATTTCACCTTATTGACAAGAGATTCTTTTAAAGATTCCAGCTCCACTAATTGAGTCCTTGACTCTCCAACTTCTTTCAAGGAAGTGTCTCTTTCAACTTCTAATCTTCTGAAAACATTAGTCAATGAGACATTTTCTTCCAAAAGACATTTAACTTTTTTAGAAAAAGCTTCTTTCTGATTTTCAAGCTGACTAACTAGAGCATTCATCTCATTTGCTTCTAGTTTACAAGCATCTCTTTCATTTTGAATGATTTTGAGTTTTTTGCTTAAAGAGATTTTTGCTTTAGTCAGTTTCAAACTTTTAGAATACAACTTATCATAAGTTGTTTTCAACTCTTCATCACTTTCAGAGTCAGTATGACTCTTCTCAGTGTCTCCACTTGACTCAGCGTGACTACTTTCATCACTTCTATCCTTCTCATCAACTAACGAGGTAGTCTCAAGAATCCCAGAAAGGGACACAGTGAAAGCAGTATGATTTTCAGTTTCTTCACTAGAAGAAGAACTGTCTGATTTTTCATTCTCGGAATCACTGTCATCCCAACAGGCATTCATCACCTTGCCCTTACTTTTCTTCTTGTTAGGACAGTTAGGTGAAATATGACCGAAGCCATGACATTCATAACATTGAACACCTTGGGGTTTCTTGTCGCCACTCTTGAAATTTTTCTTGATTTCCCAGGGCTTAGACTTTGACTTCTTAAAAGATTTTCCTCCCTGTTTGGGATTGAACCTCTTTTTCGTTCTAAAAAATTTTTGAAATTTTTTAACGAAGAGTGCCATTTCTTCCTCATCCATCTCTCCACACTGTTATCGATCATCCAAAGATTCCTTAATTCGATTTCGAGAAGGGGGTGGGGAACGAAAGATTTGGTTTTCTTGGATGGTCTAAGATGAGTTCCTAAGTTTGGAGTGAACCAGAAATCTTCAATCTTCAGAAGAGTCAACATTTTTTACTCTCTTAAATAGCATGACCTTGGGTTGAAATCTCTCAAGGTAGCGATCTTCTAAAGACTTTTCTAACTATCTGGGACTCAGTTAATTCTCTCACCTCTAAGTTGAAAAATAGCATAGGACAATGTCACTAAGTTGCATAAAATTCATCAAATGTGTCAGCGTCTTCCATTTTTCAAATATGATTCAAATTGGTGGTGAACATTTGGAGTTTGAGGATTTTAACAGTGGTCGAGCCTCATGGGGTAATCTCTAGTATGTCCCATGCCTGCCTTTGCTGTTTCCATGAAGAAATTCGTCTGAATTACTCAAGAGGTTGTGGCAGCAAAGATAGTTGAGTCCTTTAGTTATTCCAAACCCTTATCTCAAGCTCTTCTCTGTCCATTTCATTAGAATATATTGACAACGTCAAATCACCTAGAGTGTTCATAGGCGTAGTTCCACCCATGTGTGGATAGACAATCCAAATTCTCTCGTCAATCGATTTGAGAAAGGCTCGTCATAACGGGAGCTTTGCCAATATGCGTAATTATTCCCATCAAAAACAGTGGGGGACGAGAGACTGAACCGCCCCCTATCTTAAAGGTACTCCGCCTGATCATAGAGTAAGACTATACAGGATCACACTCAAAGGGTTTAGTCTTAAAGGTGCCCCCCACTTTGATACCAATTGAAATTACTGATCAATGATCTTAGACCTAAAGGGGGGGCGGTGAATAGGTCTAGCTACGACACTTCTAACCAATTTTTAATTTTATTAATAGATTGGAAAACTCAATGAACCATTCACAAAACAAAATCACAAAATCAAAAACAGCAGATTTACGGTGGAAAACCTTTACTGGAAAAAACGGACCTGCTCCAGCAACAAATCTTACTATAAGAAGAAGTAGTCAAGACAAGCCTTACCCAAAACCGGACTCGACGTGCCTAGGTAAGAATTTTTACTCTGATTTCCGACGAAACCGTAGGTTCGATCCCGCTGCATAGCTAGCTTCGGGGTCCTAAACTGACCAAATCTTGCTCAAAGCTACTTCAATACCACGATCACACGACGATCGATCATCCTTACACGGATAGGCTCCGGATCATAACGGGGACATACAACGAAGTGATAGGGTGTGAATCAATTTAGGAACGCTTCAAACCTAGCAGGGATCTCATCCCGATCGAGATAGCACACAAGGTCAAGATCAAACGACAATAGAGTCTTACGTGCATTCTCTGGATGATTGAAAAAGGAGGGGATCTCTAAGGATCTATGAAACAATGGAAAAAGCCCTACAAGGGTTTCTCAGACCTACGAACTAGTTCCAAAAATAAAAAAGAGTAGGCCGAATGTAGGTCAGTCCCAAAAAAAGGTGTTATAGTAACAGAGGATTTAGAAAAGCGTCCAGCAAACAATAAAATCTATGTTTACGGGAGGAGAGGGGAAAGTCGGACGGTGCCAGATCGATCGGTATGCTTATTGTACCAATCGTTCGGATCACAAAAACCGATCGTTGATACTATTCACCGAGAGAGTCGGTAAAAATAGTTCTCTGAAAAAATACCAAATACAAGAGTTTTTGACCAGGTCGATAGCCCATTGCGACGCTCGGTTAGGCACCGATCGACGGTTCTCAACACCGGAGCAATCGGTTTGAGATAGATTTTAGCTCTAACATGTTTCTTTGTTTTTCTTTGCATTCAAAATAATCAAGACCTCTTTGTGGCGTTTAACAAATATTCTCATAGGTATCTTTAGAGTTATCTAGGCAAATCCAACCTAGGGTAGGGGTCTCTAAGTCCATTACCTGTTTAGATCGGAGTAGAAAGCTTTTCTTCAATATCTCAGTTCTTCTTGAAACTTTAACCTTCTACAGCTTGACCAAGACACAACTCTTAATGACGCTTATGTAAAGATCACGAATGTTCCACCCCTATTTCTAGATTACAGTCATCCGACTTCTCATCTTGATGCATAGATTGCCCTCACCTGTCAGTTTATTATGTTCCCCTTTACTGGTGCTTTAATTCTTTTTACATGAGGACAAATGTAATCTTTAGTGGGGTTGGAAAATAACTGGTTCTTTGCTGACGAGGCAATCCAGCAGGGAAAGGGCGTGCAAAAAAAATAAATTGCAAATTTGAATCTGTTTCTGAATCCTAAATTGTGTAAATATGTTATAATCCACTCATTATGATTGGTTTTATTTGAGGAAAGCACGATGACCCAAATAGATACAATTATTATATGATTAAAATTTGGCATGCATGAAAATTTATGAAGTCATGAGGCACTTGGCAAATGACCACGAGCACTCTACCCTAAGTTGTCTTGTGGGGTTGAACACTGAAATCAGATCATTTGAATGTTTTTTGAAACCCTTGAAAAAGTTTTAGGGAACTTAGTAAATTGAAAAATTTAAGATTCCAAATGACTACAGACAAGGTTTGTACTTAGTATACGGGCTGCCGCCTCTGCTAACAGAGAGGTTTTCGCGTCAAACCCCGCCCCTCGTGAAATCTAGACAAGGATAACAAACTAAAGAAATTTGTACCCCCCACCCTAATATTGTTCAATCTTTTGAACCGGACTCTACTAGTAACCGGGCCTTTGTCTAGTAAGCGGGAGTGTTCGCGTCAAACAGTGGAGGTTTGGAACAAAAACCTTTATCAAGAGAGTGGACTAGTCTGAGGAGCCTATATTGACTCAAGTAATAATCTTTAGGGGTGTCTTACACTTGTTCCCTAAAGGACAGATCTGGTTTGGAGTTACTGCCTAACACTGACACGGGTTATCTAGGAACGCTTACATGAAAATCGAAATCTGCACGTTACCCACTCACTCCCTCAAACGACACGCTACGTAGTTACGAACCAGCCTGGGATTGGCTACCGATCCATGAAGGGAAATCTGAAGGTTTGTAGGTTTTTCTTCCCTTCTGGTCCCTGATTAACTAAAAAAAAAAATCCTTGGTTCTCAAGGGGGGAGGGAAAATTATTGGGCTCCTCCTGGGAGCAGTTCCTACCCCGATACTGTCCGAAAAGGTTCCAATCAAAAAAACAAAAAAGGAACCATCGTCGAAGTTTTTTCTCTCAGCCTTTCAGTTCGAGGGAATTTGAGGAAGGAAAAAAGCTGATTTTGGTACGGGATCCTCTTATCATTTTGGCCACTCCGCCATCAGATTTTTGAATACCCTAGCCAGAATGATATGAGAGAGGATGGCAGGATTGGAATCTATCACACGCATATTCATCTTCACCAGGGAGTTCAACCACAAGGGAGAATTTCGTTGGGGCAAGGGGAACTTGGTTGGACCCCAAACTGGACTGAGAAGTGTTGGGCGTACAGAGAGATGTTTGTGACTTTCGAGCTTATTATGAGTCCCAGCTCACTTCTGATGATGAGCAGGAGTGATAATTAGATTGATGTACTAGGATAGAAACTCTGTAGAGCCCCGAACTTTTGACATCTATACATGACCCTTTCGTAGCCATTTTTCCTTTAAGGTAGTACAATTAATAAATAAGGAAGAAATTAGAAATTCTGAAACGTCAGAAATGTTCCTTTTCGAAGTACGAACCCAACGCAAGTTGAATCGTCAAAATCGGACGAACGAGTCAAAAGTTATGGCCAAAACAGTTTGGACCTACAGACCACCGATCGCTCGGCCCATGGAGCGATCGATCGGTCCAAAACCGATCGCTCGGAGGCTATCGACTGGTCAAGATTTTTGTATGGAGAAATTTTCCAGAGAGTGAAATTTTAACTGATCGCTCGGTTATGAAACCGATCGATCGGTAGGCAACCGATCGATCGGTCATTAACACCGATCGCTCGGTACTCGCGTTTTTGCAGAATTTTCACTAAGGGCATTTTCGGCATTCGGGTGTTATACCCTTTCTTATATAGGATTGCCCAAGCCTTTAGGGCTCATTCTCAACACTTAGAAGAATTGGGAGATTAGAAGAGAGGAGAAAGGGTTCCTAAACCTAGGGTTTCCATTTTGAAGAGAAATCAAAGGGGTTTGAGACCCTAGATCATCCTCAAGCACGTTTTCCTTCAAGATCTCGGCTCAAGCTCGTGTGGAACTCGTGTTCCAAGCTAGGGCAGCAACTCACGGTCGTTTTGGAAAGGGGATTTCTTCCCCACTTGATCAAGGTCGGTGCTTTTTACTACCCTCCTAGTTATAGCCTCTCATTTCCTTATTCCTTCTTGTTTTCCTTCATATATATATATATATATTATGAGATGGGTGGTATGTATGGTAAATGGAGATGGATGTTGGCGAATGGATGCCGTGTGGATGATGTAATGAATGAATGGGGAAGGGCATTGTACTAATAATAAACATACAAGTGTGATGTGAGTATAACCCACCTAGAAAAGCATGTTGTAGGGTTAATAAATAATGAATGTACCATGTTTGATGAAATGCCAAGGTGAATAAAATGAATGATAAATTAAGAAAATGCATGTTTAAGGTTTATGGAAATTGCTAGGGTTATGATAGTGTGATTGCTCGCTTTCCTTAAATGATATCAATGTTAAATTGCCCAAATCATTGATGTTATGTGTTATGAATTACTCAAATGCCATATTTAATTCCAAATGCAAGTATGCACACGACCTCACGAGCACGCATACATGACATGATTTAACGAGGTTTTCAAGAATGGGATTTAGAGGTGGGGCATATCGTACGATATGTTTTACCTCGCTTTTGGCAAGGACAAGACAATCATGCATTTTCATAAGAAGGGTCTCCCTTCCCTCACAAGTGCATACATAACATAAGAAGGGCCTCCCTTCCCTCGCAAGTACATCTCACAAGAACATCTCACAAGTGAAAGGACATGACATGAGCATTTAGGAAGAAGGGTCTCCCTTCCCTCACAAGTAGTTTACTTTTCCAAGCATGATACAAGTATGACATGGCACGGCATGACAAGCATGGGCATTAAGGAAGAAGGGTCTCCCTTCCCTCACAAGTAGTTTACTTTCCAAGCAAGCATGACATGGCATGACACGCATGATACGATAAGATAAGACAAACATGACAAGTTTTCAAGCACGGAAATGGTATTTTCAGTCAAGTCAAGTGCACGGTGTTTTCAAGGATGTTATCGGCTTTTCATGAAATGCAAGCATGATTATAAATTGCCTTATTCCTGGTTTGATATAAATTGTTCCTGTTCTATATATGCAACTTGCTTCCTACTTTATTTATGCTATCTGCATACTATGACTGTTGGTTAGTATTTAGTACCCGCTGAGTATTCCATGCTCAGCCGTACTTCTTATGTCGGCAGGTTCTGAGGGAGCAGCTGCTCCATTTGATGTTTGTGCTCCTGGTCCATGGGTGGAAGAGGAGTACGTCGAGGAACCTTTGGAGGAACCTCCCGTAGAGGGTTATCAGTAGGTGGTGTTAGATTCTGAGTGGATTAGCTGTGGGTGAGCATGAGTGATTATATCCATGTATTTTGGCGGGCATGTCCGCACTTTCTTTGTTTTGTTTTCTTTTGTATTAACTTGGACCATGTGTATATACTTAGAGGTTTGTTAGACTTCCGCTGTGTTTTATTGTTATGCTTCCGCTGTTATCCTCTATTGTATATGTTCTGTGGGTTTTACAGGTTGGGTTGTCAAGCAAGTCATGTAAGTCATGATTAAGTCGTCCAAGATTCACTCTAACTCCTAGGGTGGGTTTTGGGTCGCGACAAACTCCTTCTGGTTCATATATATATTTTGGAGTTTATCTTAGTCCTAGTATTAGTTTGACATTTAGATGTATTTTGTCTTGGTTGTACTTAGTACAAACCTTTTGGATGTTATTGACTTGGTCATAGATGTATGCATTTGGATGGTTTCTTATATCTCATCTCATTTGTGTTTATGCTTTAATTTTATTGTTAATAGTATGCCTTTGGCATTTCGAACCAAAAAGGGGGAGAGTGCATGATAACACATGATTTTGTGGATATGGATGATGATTTTGTGGATGATGTTATGGAAACATGATTAACCTGTTATGGATATAGTATTGTGGAATTGTGGATGTTATACATGTGTTATTTCTTTCCATATTTTATTTCCCATATTTTATTTCCCATGCTTCACAGGTTTTTGATTTAGCATGTGCAGGCAAACAGGTTCTAAGTTTGGTGAATCATGACAAGTTAAAATGTCAAATGTCATGTAATTATTTTTGAGTCATGTAAAGGTCAATTTTCCATTTTTGAATCATTTGGGAAAATTTGAACCTAGTATATGAGTTAGTCTTGTTTTGTCCCGGAATTGCCAAAGGGGGAGATTGTAAATCCCTAAGTAGGTGTTGGCAAATTCCGTGATCATTAGATAGGTCATGTGAGTCGAGTCGTGTTCAACTTGTCAGAAGAGAAGAGCTAAAGCATAAAGAAGATTGAAGAAAGTGAAGAAAAAGCTCCTACTCTGGATCTAGAAAGGTAATGGACTTAGAGACCCTACCTAGGTTGGATTTGACTTAGATAACTCTAAACATACCTAGGAGGATAGTTTTAAAGTTTGATCTTAGTTGAATCAAATAAACATGAAATGAAGTATGGTTTGAAACAAATTCTGTCTCAACCGATCGCTCGGTGTTGAGACCGATCGATCGGTGGCCTACCGAGCGATCGGTAGCTATCGACTGGACAAAAAATTTGTATGGGGTATTTTTCCAGAGAGATGATTTTCAACCTCTCGATCGGTTATGAGCACCGATCGATCCGTTTTGGACCGAGCGATCGGTAATGTGCACCGATCGATCGGTCCTCGTAAAAAGAATTTTTATTTTTCTGGATTCTTTTTTTTAAACCCTATATAAACAAATTTTTGGAGACCTAATTCGTATCTTTGTTTATTTTTGAAAGAGTACAGGTCTGAGAAACTCCTCTAGGGTTTTTCCTATTGTTCTTATTAGATCTTTGTTGATTCCTCCTCTTTCTTTGATCCTAGAGAATGCAAGTATAGATCTAAACCTTTGATCTTGCATTGTGTGATCTCAGATCTATATGAGATCCCTCTAGGGTTTGAAACTTCCAAAATTGATTCACAACCCTACACCTTGTGTGTGTGTCCGGTGTTTGATCCGGAGCCTTCGTGGAAGGAGATCGATCGTGTGTGATCATGGTTTTGAAGTAGCTTGAGAAGATTTGGTCGGTGTGGAACCAAAGCTGCTACAGCGGAGATCGAACCTGCTGGTTCGTGGAAATCAAGAGTAAGAGTCTATACCTAGGAACGTCGTTTCTGTTTTGGTAAGGTCTTGTCTTGTACTTAAAATCTTTTCATAGTGAAGTTTATTGCTGGACGAGGTCCCGTGGTTTTTTCCCGTTAGGGTTTTCCACGTAAAAATCTTCTGTGTTTGATTTGTGTGGATTGTCTGAGTGAATTGTTCATTGATTTCTAAACATATTAATTGAAAAATTAAAATTGGTTAGAAATGATTAGATAGACCTATTCACCCCCCCTCTAGGTCTTAGAGATCATTGATCTGGATAAATTTCAATCATCATCATTAGGGTCTTTGTATTTTCATCTGCATACACAGTACACTCACATAGAGTCTGTCTTTGTCCATGTAGATGATAGAACCTTTAGGTTTTTTTAAGTCAATGGGTCAACCGTCACGGCTTGTACATTTGACCTCTTAGGCAGCATGTGATGACAGCCTACAAAAATCAATCGAAGCCCTCACTCCTAGTTAGCGTCTCACTTGGGCTCAGTACTATAAAATGGGGTCCATCTTAGACTTGTCCATTGTTAAATCAGACTGGCGCCTCTTAAATACTATTATCCAGTATTGCAACCCATCATACATGGTGTTCCGTTTTGGTAAGAATGAGTTGTGTCCAACACTAGAAGAAATCCAACGTATTCTGACCTTAACCATGGACAACATAGCCATAGTACCACGGTACAAGACAACATACTAGGCAGACCTCTCAAGGTTTTTGCATATCAAGCTTGCCTGCTTGCAGTACGGTCCTAATGGCTCTTACGATCGGATACCTGTAAAATATCTTGAAGATCAGTACAGCCGCAAGTGGATCTGTAGAGCTCTGGAAATTGGGTTCACTGTTCATGTGAATAGGGCAGTGAATAGTTTTTTGCCTAGTGTATGTAAAGGCCTAAAGTCTTCCATGTGTTCTTGATTTCGGGAAAGTGAAGTGAGGATTTTATATATGTATGTTGAGTCTCAAAACAAGAGTATAATAATACTCTAAGTATATCAAAGCATAGGGTATAAACACCCAAGTGTGAATGTATGTTGAGTCTCAAAACAAGAGTAGGAATGTGTGTATTGATATGTTGGCGTGTTTAAGTCAAGAGTATGCATTACTCTAGGTAGTGGGTGTTGAAGCAAAAAGTAGAAATACTCTAAACATTTTAGGTGAGTTAATGTACAAGGAAAGATTATAAGGAATACTCTAAGTGTGTTAAGGTGTGTGTTCAGTGTTCTAAGGACCCTCTTGGGTGATCTAAGTATGATCAAAGTTGTAAAGAAGAGAAGTGGGATGTCTTGACACACTCTCAACTTTAAGGAGCTCTATAATTCTCATCGCTGATCGGAATCGAGGTTCATGTTTATCACTTTCTCAGATCTTGAGTCAAAGTTGGGTCAAGCGTCGGATTTCCAATGCAAGTTGAATCGTCAAAATCCGATAAGCGAGTCAAAAGTTATGGTCAAAATACCAAAACGGGAAAACACAGGCCAGTTAGAGCACCCACTTGTCGACGAGTGAACCATAATAGTCGATGAGTCAGCCCAAAAATGACCAAAACCGAACCAGAACTTGCCATCGACCTTTGGAGATATTTTTCAAAGGGTCTGTTGGGTTTTTGACAACCTTTGGCCTATAAATAGGACCCTAAATTCGTACCTTAGGGTTTACAAACCCTAAGCTTAGATCTTGAACTTGAATTGAAGAAGAAGAAGAAGAGAAGCTCTGTTCTTTTCAAAGTGTTCTTCCCAGAGTTCAAGTGAGGTCCCAACCTTGTTCTAGAAGCTCAAGCTTTATTCCTTTGATGTTATAAAGCTCAAAATTCATCTTCAAGGTGATTCCTCAAGCTTGAAATTTCTCCAAAGAAATTCTATGTGTGTTCTTGAAGAAGGGGGTTTTAAATCCAGTTTTTCCAAAGCTTCAAACAAGCTTTCTAAAGTTTGTTTTCATCCTACAGAAGTGTAAAAACTTCCTTTTTAAGGTAGATACACTCTACTAAATTGCCTTGCCATGAATTGTTAATGAATAGTAGAAATTGAATTGTGTTCTTGAATGGAAATTGGGTTGATAAACCATGTCCTCTATGCTATGAGTCTTACCATGATTTTTAAAGATTTACAAGGCTATTGAATTGCTCATACATGCTCTATGAACTCATATGCTTGTAATTGGATTTTTGTATATAAGTATAAGATTGGAAAGAGGGGTTTTGCTTAAATAAAGCTTTTGGCTCAAAGAAGGATTTTGATCAAAGCATGGGTTTTTCTCAAATTATTGTTTTGCTAGAAAGGATTTTTCTAAAAGTTTACTTTGCTCAAAGAATGGATTTCCACTCAAGGGTGTTCACCACCTTGCTTCTAAAGTATTGCTTCGATTTTGAACTCAAGGGTGTTCACCACCTTGCTTGTAAAGTATCGCTTTGATTTTGAACTTAAGAGTGTTTATCACATTGCTTGTAAAGTATCGCTTTGTTTTAAACTCAAGGGTATTCACCACCTTACTTGTAAAGCATCGCTTTGTTTCTACTCAAGGGTGTTCACCACTTTGCTTGTAAAGTATTGTTTTGATTTTGAACTCAAGGGTGTTCACCACCTTACTTGTAAAGTATCGCTTTGATTTTGAACTCAAGGGTGTTTACCACTTTGCTTGTAAAGTATCGCTTTGTTTTGAACTCAAGGGTGTTCACCACCTTGCTTGTAAAGTATCGCTTTGTTTTGAACTCAAGGGTGTTCACCACCTTGCTTGTAAAGTATCGCTTTGTTTCAACTCAAGGGTGTTTACCACCTTGCTTGTAAAGTATCGATTTGTTTCGCTTTGTTTTGATTCAAGGGTAGTGAGGTACCTTGATTGTAAGGTGTTGTTTTTGTTCAAAGTTATATGCTTTATAAAGATATGCTCAAAAGTTATCTGCTATATTAAATGCTTAAGGTATATGCTTTGTTCCACTTTGCTTCACTTGTTCTACTTTGATGTATGCATATGCTATCATTGATGTTTATAGTATTTATATTTAATAGTTTGTATACGCTAAGTATTCTATGCTCAGCCGAATTATTGACTTCGGTAGGTTCTGTGGATGCATATGCTCCTGATCCTTGGATAGAGGAGGAGTACTACGAGCCGGAGTTTTCCATGGATCATCACCAGGATGATGGAGCTCTAGATAGGAGGTCCTACTTAGACTATTGTTAAGTGATGTGAGGGAGAGGGTTGTGTATTTTAAAAGTGGGAAATTTCCACTTTAGACTTTATATTTTGTATAATATGTTGGCTCAGACTTGGAATACAAATCATAGGTTTATGTTATTTAGAATTTTGCTTCCACTATGTATTTGCCTTGTGTATTTTCACAGGATGGTTTTGATATGATAATTCACGAACTAAAGTATCCCTAACTCCTAGGGGGTATTTTGGGTCGCGATAGGGACCCTGACACCTTGACATTTGAACTTCCCGGTCTCAACGCCTTTGCATTGATAATCATGTCTCAGTTGGAATTCCCAAAGTGCCGCACCCTCACCGACTCAGTACTGGTAGGGGTTATTGAAGACATGCACAGCTCCGGAACAGTTGTCACTGTCATCCTTGCAGAGCTTCTCAGGGCTCTCAACCAAGCTGTAGATCGCCGAATGGGCATTTTCTATACCAGTGCACCACTATTGCACCTATGGTTAGTAGGACACTTGCCTACAATCATCCCAGTGCCTGCCATCTTCGTGATGCTTACAGTTTACTTAGGAAGATTTCTTAGAATTAGGGCCAGATAGTGCCTACAGATGTCAGAACTCTTTACCAGCTTCTCCAAAACCTGACAAAGGAGCAGATTACATGGGAATACGAGCGGCTAATCCTGAAATAGCTACCTCACATTGTCATAATGGGAAGACGATGCATGATCCTCGCCGGCCTAACCCGGTCAGCCGTATATGTACCACTCCGAGTCCTTCGCCAGTTTGGACTCCCTCAACACATCCCGATAATAGGCAAGCTGGGAAATGATTATGTTGACTTCACTGTACATTTTGAATGCCTCACTTGCCGCTTCCAGGTGGATTGGCAAAGCTCCAGAAGAGAACAGTGGCTAGACTTTGTGGTTACAACAGGACCATCTACTGATTCAGCATACGAACTTTTGGTGGAAGATCCTGACATTCCATCTAGTATGCCAGCACCAAGGGAACTACCTACACCAGTTTCAGCTCGGTCAAAAGGAAACCATTCCCATAACTAAAATGGTGGTTCCCTAGAGAGACATATTCTTGTAGAGACAGTTACAGATCTAGAAGAATGAGAGAAGCCTACAGAAAGCCCAACAAGCATTCAGGCAGCAGGAAATAGAGTAGGACCGTGAACTTCAAGCAATGCAGGGACAGGTTGAGTAGCTCGAGCAAACAGTCCGATCTCTTTAGAAGAGACGTAGAGGCGATACCAGAAAGACAACCGTCATTAGGTCCCAACAGCCCTTCTACCAGGAGCAACTAGACAGTGCAAAGGTTGAGATGACCACCTAGATCCTATAGTTCAGATCTTGAATGTTCAATGCTACTGTGACAATTGACAATATAGAGGTTGAGATCACGTCTCTCTAACAATAAATCATGGACCTCAACGGTATGCCCCGACCACTTGACTTTCCCATCCCTGATAGACTTACC
This sequence comes from Tetracentron sinense, assembly GCA_015143295.1. Lineage (NCBI taxonomy): Eukaryota > Viridiplantae > Streptophyta > Magnoliopsida > Trochodendrales > Trochodendraceae > Tetracentron > Tetracentron sinense. Next base: position 13,149,048 of record CM026553.1, on the reverse strand, counting down.
TAGGATCGAGTCTTTTTCTTTTTTTGAGTCACACAGCCCTATACTCATTGAACATGTATCAATCAAAAATCTTCTCCAACATCTTCTTCATTGCAAATCATGCATATTCATGTTTAGTTGCATTATTTTCAATTGCATGAGCGGGCCTATGACTCACTCTATGATTGCAATTCTCGCAGAAGCACCAGCCTTAGACACAGTCCTGACTGAAGTGCCAATCATAGAAGAAACACCAAGCGTCACCCTACCTGAAAACTGATCAGATTCAATGGTAGAACTATCGGATTAGCATCAAAGAACCAGTGAAATTTTTGCAGTCTCATGATAGAGAGACATCGCAGCCATGCAAACCAAACTTGATAGTGTTCTGGAATCCCTGGAGATTCTTTTTGGTGTCCGAACCGATGACCCTTCTATCCAAAACCCTACTAGAGAATCCTCTTAACAGCCACCACAGCCTACCCCAGTTATCATTCCTAACCCGGGACCCGTACCAGGCAGAGGTGAAGTAGAATATAAACACTTTAATGGGGTAGAGCAGCCTAAGGCCTTTCACGTCAACCAAGACAGGTCATCTTCTTCAGACCTAATGCTGTCCCTTAAGGATCAGCATGAAGAGTCAAATAGATGGAGGAAGAGATGAGATGAATGAAAGGGGCATCTACCATCTCCAGTTTACCTTTAGAGGATCTGACTTTCTCGTCTAAGGATGCTGTTCCCCCAAGTTTCAAAGTGTTGGACTTTGACAAGTACAATGGCACGGGCAACCCAAAATAAAATCCCCGTAATTATACCTAGGGACATGCTTCAGCACAACAAGAACCAGTCTCTTCTCATCCAATACTTCTAGAATAGTCTAAAGGGAGCACCCCTCACCTGGTGGATGTCAGTGGACAAGCAGTGGATCAAGACTTGGCAGGATGCCATGGATAGCTTTTAGGAGTAATATTGTAATATTTCCTCAACCAAAAAGCTGAAGGGGGATCCGGATAACAATTTATGGGGAAACTGGATCCCCTAGATCTTAACACCATAAAAAGCATCAAAATTATTTAAGAGTTTTAGTCATATCACCTCGGTGAATGTTTTTCATCGGTAAAACTTAATCCACTCGAATCGTCAGAACTCTTCGTAGAGATTTTTCTGAAAAAATACTAGAAGCTCGATCCTTGTTCTTCGTTATCCCCACGAAGCTTTAGAATCTTCTTTGGAATTATAGAAGTAAGAGGAAAAAGATGGATCAATGGTGTAGACTTTCTATCCCCAATAATACTAAGGTTTAAAACCCTAGATTTGCAAAACCCAACTAGGACCACCAATATAGCTCACGAAAATCCCTAGGGGTCTCCCCTAGGGCTCATGGTTTGGAGAGAGAGAGGAGAGGAGAGAAAATTTTTTGGAGAATTCTACTTAATGGTCTAGGGTGTTGGGGTATTTATAGACTAGGATCTTATCCTAATCCTACTCCAACTTGATCTTATCTAGTAAGATTTACTAATTAACAATAACTCTTATTATTAATTAAATAAACTCCAACTTAATCTATAACTACTTTAGTTATAGTAATCCTATTAATTAAAGAGTCCCTATTATAAGAGGATTCCTTAATTAAAAGGGATAAGTCAACATCCTACACCAAAGTAGGAAACCTAGTCAAACTAGGAATCCACAAGGGGGGGGTGAGCTTCTATGGGGCGTGGGAATTGAGGAGTTAAAACTCCTTATTGTAATCTAATTATAATAACATCTTAATCTTAATTGCAATTCAACACTTGGATTTTAATTCCATAATAAAAGGAATTATATTTCAATAATTATTCAATTAAACAAATCTTAATCCAATTAGGATTCCTCAAGTGGGCACCCCATCCTAGGGTTTAAACCCATGGGCTTTGGCCCAAATTAAAGGACCATTTTAATGGGTTTATGGATATGGGTCAAACCCATTTCCCCTTTAATTATGTTAATCAAATAATTACTAAAATAATCCCTTAGCTTAAATTAACAATTAATTTAAATAATAGATTAACTATTAATCTACTTAATTAAATGATTAACTTTTAATCACTTAAAATAATTGATTAACTTTTAATCAATTATTGAGCTTGTATTTCTTATATGAGCACCTCCATAGATTTCTCTGGGACATTCTTACCTTGGCTAATCAAATGTTATCCCATTGACCCTAAACGGGAATTACATCGAATTACAAGTGACGTGAGATATCCATGTTGAAATTGAATCCCGGTGTATGAACATTAACCATTACGGATCCCGCCACATGAACTTTTAAATTTGATTTATCCTTCCAAATACATTATCCCTAATGGGCCTTCGAGATTGACATACTATCTTACCCATAGCCCATTGCAAATCATCCGGGTTTCCAAGACTAATGATTAAGCCATGAGAAACAATTTCTCATGAAAAACATTTTGAAAAATTCCTTTTATAAGTATAAAACCTTTTAATAAAAGTATATTTCAAAACTTATTTTGATTTCAAAATCACCTGCGCATGATTTAGACTTAATCAATTGTCTTACCCGGAACTTGGATAATCTCTCAAATTAATGAGCAAGGATTTCTTGTTCGAAATTCATCATGACTCGAACAACTTTCTGACTATCCAACTATCACTGTATTGTATTCCCTAAGTTAGAAAATATGTTAGTGGAATCAAAACAGTCAGATCACTGCCTAGTCATAGATGAACTCATCATATCTAAGGATCATCGAAATCGTTCAATGTGAATGAGAGATCAATTATCTGATAGTATGTTTATGCAAGAGGTCTCTCATTAATGCAATCAATCAGTGTACGTTTAAGCACCCATATGCTGATGTGTAGTCTCCACTACAATAGTTCGAGATAGAACTACATCTCAACTATTGAGAACATCTTAGCATTCTGACAGTCATATAAGTGAAGTGCCTAGCTTCACCCACAGCTGTGACTATATAAGGTATAAGGAACCGGAAAGTTATATCTACCTGTGATAATCTAATCACATAAATTTTCTATAATATATCCTATGCACCTTTATTGATATCTCATATCGTATAGATCATCTCATGATCATGGTCAATTACCCATAATGAATACACAATAGATTAAGAAGAAGCATTTATTAATCAAATTAATAAGTTTCTAACAATCTAAATGACTTTTCTGGGCATCATGTCCAACAATCTCCTACTTGCCCTGAAAGTCACTGTGCCATAGATTTCAATCCCATACTGTCTATGTGTGTTACAAAAACTTTATCTGATAAAGCCTTGGTCATCGGGTCTGCAACATTAAGTTGAGACCTAATCTTTGTAACCACTACATCTTGCCTGTCAATGATCTCACGAATGAGATGATACTTCCGCTCCACATGTTTCATACTTTTGTGGTTCCTAGGTTCTTTGCTATGGGCTACTGCACCGTTACTATCACAGAAGAGAGTGATAGGTCTGAGTGCTGAAGGAACATTTCCTAGCTCTTGCAAAAACCTTCTGAACCAGACTGCTTCTTTTGCTGCTTCTAAAGCTGCAATATATTCTGCTTCTCTAATGGAGTCAGCAATACTCTTCTGCTTTATGCTGCGTCAACTGACAGCAGCACCACCAGTGTAAACACATACCCAGATGTGGAAGCTCTATTGTCTGGATTAGATTGGAAATCAGAATCAGTATAACCCAATCCAACTAAATCTTCTGATTGAAAGGTAAGCACATAATCCCTAGTCCTTTTCAGGTACTTCATAATGTGCTTCACTGCAGTCCAATGATTAACACCTAGATTGCTTTTGAACTGACTAACAACTCCCACTATATGACATATATCCAGTCTAGTACATAACATGGCATACATGTGTCGCGACCCAAAACCCACCCTAGGAGTTAGAGTGAGCTTTGGACGACTAATCATGACTTGCTTGACAACCAACCTGCAAAACCCACAGAGCACATACAATAGGGGACATAAATAGCGGAAACATACTCTAACATAGCACAGCGGAAGTCTAAACAAACCCCCATGTATATACGAATCCAAGTTTATACAAAGAAATCAAAACAAGAAAGTGCGGACAGACCCGCCAAAATACATGAATGTATATCTCTCATCTCACCCACAGCTAATCCACTCAGAATCTACAACCACCTACTGGTAACCCTCTACTGGAGGTTCCTCCAAAGGCTCCTCGACGTACTCCTCTTCCACCCATGGACCAGGAGCACAAACATCAAATGGAGCAGCAGCTCCCTCAGAACCTGCCGACATAAGAAGTACGATTGAGCATGGAATACTCAGCGGGTACTAAATACTAACCAACAATTATAGCATAAAAATGGCAATACATAATCAGGAGCAATTCATATATGTCAAGCGGAAACAATTCATATCATACAAGGAAGTAAATCAATTTACAATCATGCTTGTATTTCGTAGAAAGCTGATAAATCCTCTTGAAAACATCGTGCACTTGACTTGACTTGAAATATCTTTTCGTACTTGAAAGCTTGTCTTGTCTATCTTGCTTGATTCTTGTATGTCGTGTCATGTCATGCGTGCTTGCTTGTGATCATGTAACTTGTGAGATACACTTGTGAGATGCCTTGAGAGATGCCTTGAGAGGGAAGGGAGACCCTTCTTCATGATATGTATGTACTTGTGAGGGAAGGGAGGCCCTTCATCATGATATGCACTTGTGAGTGAGGGGAGACCCCTCGTGAAATGTCGGTTCTTGTCTTCTTGTGAAAAGCGAGGTAAAAACATATCGTAGGATATGTCCCACCTCTAACCATGTTCTTGAAAACCTCGATAAATCATGTCATGCATGCCGTGCTCGTGGGAACCGTGTACATACTTGCATTAAATTTAAACATGACATTTGGGTAATTTCACAACACAGATAACATCAATGATTGAGCAATGTAATATTCATATCATTTAGGGAAAGCAAGAAACACACTATCATAGTCCCTAGCAATATTCATAATTTATTAGGCATGCTTTTACCAATTACAGCTCACTTTATTCACCTTGGCATTTCATCAAATCATGGTGTGTTCATTATGGATTTACCCTACAACATGCTTTTCTAGATGGGTTTTACTCAAATCATACATGTATGTTCATTATTTGGAACAATGCCCTTCCCCATTTGTTCATCACACACAACCATTGGCATCCAGTCGCCCATTCCATCTCCATTCACCCTTTCACACCCATCCATCTCATAGCACATGTGTAAATAAAGGAAAATAAAGAGAAATGCAGGGAAAAGAGGAACTATAACTAGGAGGGTAGTAAAAAGTACCGACCTTGAAGAGATGAGGAAGAAATCCCTCTCCCAAACGACTGTAAGTTGCTGCCCTAGCTTGGAACACGAGTTCCACGAATGCTTGAATCGAAATCTTGAAGAAAACGGGCTTGAGGTTGATCTAGGGTTTCAAAACCCCTTGATTTCTCTCCAAAATGGAAACCCTAGGTTGGAATCGCCTTTTCCCTTTTCTCCTATTCTCTCAAACTCTCTAAGTGTCGAATGATGCCGTAAAGGCTCGGGTTAAACTCTTAAGGTAAGAGTGAACCGACCAAAAGACCATAATACCCTTACTGGGATTTCTACAATGACGCGAGGACCGTGAATAGTGCTGGACACATTGTGCTGTGAACAGTGCCAAACACATTGTGCTGTGAACAGTGCTGAACACGTTGTGCTGTGAATAGTGCCCACTCGTTGTGCGGTGAACAGTGCCAACTCGTTGTGCTGTGAATAGTGCCCACTCGTTGTGCTGTGAATAGTGCCCACTCGTTGTATGGTGAACAGTGCCAACTCGTTGTGCTGTGAATAGTGCCCACTCATTGTGCGGTGAACAATGCTGAACACGTTGTCCGTTGTCTTATGTACAACGTGCCCGTTGTGCTGTACAACGTACCCGTTGTGAGCTGTACAACGTACCCGTTGTCTGTCGCACAACGCACCCGTTGTCTGTGCATTGTCTGTGCCTTATCAGAGCACATTGCTCGAGCTACGTCCTTAGTGCCTAACCAAGCTACGTCCTTAGCGCATAACCGAGCTACGTCCTTAGCGCATAACCGAGCTACGTCCTTAGCGCATAACCGAGCTACGATTTCCTACAGGTCCAGACTGTTTTGGCCATATCTTTTGACTCGTTCGTCCGATTTTGATGATTCAACTTGCGTTGTGTTCGTACTTCGAAAAGGAACATTTCTGACATTTCGAAATTTCAAAATTCTTCTTCATTTATTAATTATACCTCTTAAAAAGGCAAAATGACAACGAAAGTGTCATGTATTAAGCATGAAAAAGTCTGGGGCTCTACATCCTCCCCCCTTACAAAAATTTCATCCTCGAAATTCAGACGATACTAGCATTACAAATCAAAACAGAATTACAAGTCATACACAGACTTCATACAAAACTCATTCAATTAATTCTGGGTACTTTGCTTTGACTTCGGCTTCACGCTCCCATGTAGCTTCTTCCCGAGCATGGTGTTGCCATTTCACAAGAACCAAAGGGATTGTCTTGTTGCAAGCACCTGATTTCTTCGATCCAAAATTTGAACCGGCTTTTCAATCAAGGTGAGATCCTCTCGAATCTCCAACGGTTCCAAGTCTATGACATGCGAAGGATCTGCAATGTACTTCCGAAGCATAGACACATGAAAGACGTTGTGAACTGTGGCCATGTGAGGTGGGAGAGCTACCCTGTACGCAACCTCACCAACTAGTGTGTGTATCTCAAAAGGCCCAACATACCAAGGACTAAGCTTGCCTCGCTTTCCAAATCTCATGATCCCTTTGCTAGGAGATACTTTCACAAAAACTTGATCCCCTACTTGAAATTCCAAGTCCCTACAGGGCGTGTCCGCATAACTTTTCTGGCGATCTTGAGCGGCTTTCAATCGATCCCGAATGATCTTAACTGTGTTTGCAGTTTGCTCAATCAACTCCGGACCAAGTACTTTCCTTTCTCCTACCTCATCCCAATAGAGAGGAGACCTACAACTTCGCCTATACAAGGCCTCAAATGGTACCATTTGGATACTCGCGTGATAGCTGTTATTATAGGCAAATTCAACCAAAGGCAAGTGTTCTTCCCAACTGCCTCTAAAATCCAACATACAAGCCCGAAGCATGTCTTCAATGACTTGGTTCACTCTCTCGGTTTGTCCATCTGTCTGTGGATGAAAAGCGGTGCTGAAATCAAGTCGGGAACCCATAGCTTCCTGAAAGCTTTTCCAGAATCGTGATGTGAATCTTGGATCCCGATCTGACACAATACTAACGGGCACTCCGTGCAACCTCACCACTTCCTTGATGTACAAAGCGGCTAACTGACTAGAGTTGAAAGTAGTTCGGTAAGGTAAGAAGTGAGCGGACTTTGTCAAACGATCCACTACTACCCATATCGCATCTGAGCCCCTTGCTGTCTTTGGCAAGCCAACTATGAAATCCATGGATATGTTCTCCCATTTCCACTCGGGAATCGGAAGGGACTGCAATAGACCTGTGGACCGCATGTGTTCTGCTTTTACCTGTTGACACACCAAGCACCGTGCTACATATTCCGCAACATCCCTCTTCATATTCCGCCACCAAAAGTGACTCTTGAGGTTCCAGTACATCTTTGTACCCCCTGGATGCACTGTGTACTTCGAACGGTGTGCTTCATCCAAAATCTCTCTTCGAAGATCTGCATTGGCTGGGACGCATAGTCTTCCCTTGAATGTGATAGCACCCCGACTAGTGAGAGAGAAGTCCTCACTACCCTTAGCAACTTCCTTGTCCCGATAAGCCAACAATTCAGCATCCGTGGCTTGGTATTCTTGGATCAAATCTATAATGTACGGCCGAACCGTAACATTTGCCAAGGTAGGACCACGGACAGAGTCATTTACACTGATGTCCAGATTTGCCAAATCTTCTAGTAGCTTCCATTCTGGAACCAACATGTGTGCTAACAACCCCTGAGGTCTTCTACTCAAAGCATCAGCCACTACATTTGCTTTACCCGGGTGGTATTGAATGGTACAATCATAGTCTTTCAAAAATTCCATCCAACGCCGTTCCCTTAGATTCTGCTCCTTTTGGGAAAAGAGATACTTGAGACTCTTGTGATCAGTGAACACATAGAACTCCACCCCATAAAGATAATGACGCCAAATCTTAAGTGCAAACACGACCGCCGCAAGCTCCAAGTCGTGCGTGGGATAATTCTTCTCATGCTCCTTCAACTGCCTCGATGCATAGGCAATGACTTTCTTGTGCTGCATGAGTACACACCCAAGTCCAACGTGTGAGGCATCACTATACACTTCATACCCATAAGGTCCGGATAGCACAGTAAGGACAGGGGCAGTAGTAAGCCTCTTCTTCAGTTCCGTGAAACTGATCTCGCACTTATCACTCCATACAAACTTGGCGTTCTTCCTTGTCAGGTAAGTGAGTGGTGCTGCAAGGCTAGAGAAACCCTCTACGAATCTCCTGTAGTAGCCTGCCAATCCAAGAAAACTACGTATCTCAGTAACACTCTTGGGCCTCGCCCAACTCATAACTGCTTCGATCTTCTTCGGATCTACCGAGATACCTTCTGCAGAAACAACGTGGCCTAAGAATGCCACCTCTTCCAACCAAAACTCACACTTACTAAGTTTGGCGTATAGCTTGTGCTCTCTTAGCATTTCCAAAGCAAGGTGTAGGTCGCGTGTGTGATCTTCCCGTGTCTGGGAATAGACCAAAATGTCATCAACAAATACAATCACGCACCTATCAAGATATGGCCGGAACACCCGGTTCATCAAATCCATAAAGGCTGCCGGCACGTTCGTGAGTCCAAAAGGCATCACCAAGAACTCGTAGTGTCCATACCGAGTCCTGAAAGCAGTTTTGGGAACATCTTTCACCTTAATCTTCAACTAGTGATAACCCGATCGAAGGTCTATCTTCGAGAAAAATCTCGCTCCCTTCAACTGATCGAACAAGTCATCAATCCTAGGCAAGGGATACCTATTCTTTATAGTAACTTTGTTCAATTGCCTGTAATCGACGCACATCCGCATCGAACCATCTTTCTTCTTAACAAACAACACCGGGGCACCCCACGGTGAGACACTTGGTCGAATGAAACCAAGGCCTTACAATTCCTCCAACTGAGTCTTCAACTCCTTGAGTTCAATAGGGGCCATCCTATATGGAGCTCTGAAAACAGGAGCTGTGCCTGGTGCAAGCTCGATCATAAACTCAATCTCCCTATCTGGAGGCAATCCTGGCAACTCCTCTGGAAATACATCCAGGAACTCACTCACAACTGGAATAGTCGATGAGTCCTTTGCCTCGGGGTTAGCTAAGCCCAACGCCGCAAAACGAGCAATAGATCTACTTTTCAACCCGCGAAAGTGGAATGGTTTTCCTTCTACTGGCTTGAAGAGTACCATTTTCTCAAAGCAAGCTACATGCCCATGATGCGTTGCTAACTAATCCATTCCCAAAATAACATCAAAGTCTTGGAATCCAAGGACAATGAGATCAACCGCCAACTCTGGTCCTAGCTGACTTGGCTCTACAGAAAAGCCTTCTGAAAAACTCGGCGAGACAAATGAATGAGTAGACCCGGTATTAATCAACACTCGAGCCAAATACTCATTGACTAGTAGGGTTCCTGAAATTTTAACTAGTTACGTCAATTCAAGCATCAACAGAGTATACACATAGGTATATATATATCGCATACCAAGTATGTACACAAGGAATAAAACACAACATAACAATCACGAATAACGAAAATAACTCCAAACGCGTACCTTGCACCACATCATCAGATGCAAGTGCATCACCCTCTGTCAAAGCAAATACACGCCCCTGGTTCGCCTGGCGAGACTGAGGTGTAGACCGGGTAGTCTGAGATGACGCCTGATATGATCCTGCTGGGCGTGCTGGTGGACTAATCCCCTGAGACTGGCCTGGTAAATGCCGACAGGGGCAATCCTTGATCAAATGTCCCTGGCGACCACAATGAAAACATCCACCCAATGCCCTTCGGCAATCTCATGCCGGGTGCCTTCGGCCGCATAACGTGCAGACCTCGTGTGTATAAGTCGGAGGGGCCGGAGGTGGAGCATACCTCATCGTCCGAGGTGCAACAGGCCGTGGGGCCGGAAGAGCCTGAGGTCGCGGTGCCTGAGGCACATACTACCGTGGAGCTGGAGGCGCATAAGATGGCCTTATCGGTGGTGCTGGCCATTTACACTGATAAGGACCAGTCCGGGCCCGCCTCTCTAGAAGTGCTGAACTACTGGATTGGCCTCTCGCCAACTCCCTCTTCTTGGACACTGTCTCTGAATTGGCCTCGACCAATAAGGCCTTGTCTACTACCTCAGGGTAGGTAGCATGTCTGAAAACTGAAACCTTCTCCATGATAACATCCTTGAGCCCTTGCTCAAACCTTCTTGCCTTCATTGCCTCGGTGGCAACCATGTGAGTCGCGAAGCGTGATAACTCCGAGAACTTGGCCTCGTATTGTGCCACCGACATCAAACCTTGCTCGAGGTTGATGAATTCTCTCTCTTTATTTTTCCGTGCTCCAATCGGAAAATACTTCTAGTAAAAAGTATCTTTGAACTCCTCCCAAGTCCAAGGTAGACCCTGCATGGTCAAATCTCGCGTCCTCAATGCGGACAACCACCAATGGTGGGCTTCACCCTCTAGCATGAAAACTGCCCATGCTACCCGATCCTCCTCAGTAGGCCAGAGGACAGCAAAAATCTTCTCCATCTGGAGGATCCACGCCTCCGCAGCGAGAGGGTCCACACTCCCATTGTCGCGACCCAAAACCCACCCTAGGAGTTAGGGTGAATCGTGGACGACTAAGTCATGACTTACATGACTTGCTTGACAAACCACCTGCAAAACCCACAGAGCATATACAATAGAGGATAACAGCGGAAGCACAACTATAAGACACAGCGGAAGTCTAACAAACCTCTAAGTATATACACATGGTCCAAATTTTAATACAAAGAAATCAAAACTAAGAAAGTGCGGACATGCCCGCCAAAATACATGGATATAATCACTCATGCTCACCCACAGCTAATCCACTCAGAATCTAACACCACCTACTGATAACCCTCTACGGGAGGTTCCTCCAAAGGCTCCTCGACGTACTCCTCCTCCACCCATGGACCAGGAGCACAAACATCAAATGGAGCAGCAGCTCCCTCAGAACCTGCCGACATAAGAAGTACGGCTGAGCATGGAATACTCAGTGGGTACTAAGCACTAACCAACAGTCATAGCATACGGATAGCATACATAAAGCAGGAGAAATTCATATATGTTAGACAGAAACAATTATATCATACAAGGAAGTAAAGCAATTCATAATCATGCTTGCATTTCGTAGAAAGCCGATAAATCCTCTTGAAAACATCGTGCACTTGACTTGACTTGAAATATCTTTTCGTACTTGAAAGCTTGTCTTGTCTATCTTGCTTGATTCTTGTATGTCGTTTCATGTCATGCATGCTTGCTTGTGATTATGTGACTTGTGAGATACACTTGTGAGATGCACTTGTGAGATGCCTTGAGAGATGCCTTGAGAGGGAAGGGAGACCCTTCTTTATGCAATGCACTTGCGAGGGAAGGGAGACCCTTCTTCATGATATGTATGCACTTGCGAGGGAAGGGAAGCCCTTCTTCATGATATGCACTTGTGAGTGAGGGGAGACCCCTCGTGGAATGTTGGTTCTTGTTTTATTGTGAAAAGCGAGGTAAAACATATCGTAGGATATGCCCCACCTCTATCCATCTTCTTGGAAACCTCAAAAAATCATGTCATGCATGCCGTGCTCGTGGGAAAACGTGTACATACTTGCATTTAAATTTAAAGATGACATTTGGTAATTTCACAACACATATAGCATCAATGATTGAGCAATGTAATATTCATATCATTTAGGGAAAGCAAGAAACACACTATCATAGCCCCTAGCAATATTCATAATTTATTAGGCATGCATTTCCGAATTTACAACTCACTGTATTCACCTTGGCATTTCATCAAACATGGTGTGTTCATTATGGGTTTACCCTACAACATGCTTTTCTAGATGGGTTTTACTCAAATCATACATGTATGTTCATTATTGGAACAATGCCCTTCCCCATTTGTTCATCACACATAACCATTGGCATCCAATCGCCCATTCCATCTCCATTCACCATTCACCATTCACCATTCACCATTCACCATTCACCATTCATCCATCTCATAGCACATGTGTAAATAAAAGAAAATCAAAAGAAAAGAAGGGGAAAGAAGAACTATAACTAGGAGGGTAGTAAAAAGTACCGACCTTGAAGAGATGAGGAAGAAATCCCTCTTCCGAACGACTGTGAGTTGCTGCCCTAGCTTGGAACACGAGCTTCGCACGAGCTTGAGCCGAGATCTTGAAGAAAAATCGGACTGGAAGTGATCTAGGGTCTCAAAACCCTTTGATTTCTCTCCAAAATGGAAACCCTAGGTTAGGAATCGCCTTCTCCCCTTTCTCCTATTCTCTCAAACTCTCTAAGTGTCGAATGATGCCCTAAAGGCTCGGGTTAAACTCTTAAGGTAAGAGTGGACCGACCAAAAGACCATAATACCCTTACTGGAATTTCTGTAAAAACACGAGGACCGTGAATAGTGCTGAACACGTTGTGCTGTGAACAGTGCTGAACACGTTGTGCTGTGAACAGTGCCGAACAGGTTGTGCTGTGAACAGTGCTGAACACGTTGTGCTGTGAACAGTGCCGAACACGTTGTGCTTTGAACAGTGCCGAACACGTTGTGCTGTGAACAGTGCTGAACACGTTGTCCGTTGTGAAGGGTGTCGAACCCGTTGTCACGTTGTGTCGTGCATAGTGCTGAGCCTGTAGTCTGTTGTCTTATGTACAACGTGCCCGTTGTGCTGTACAACGTACCCGTTGTGAGCTGTACAACGTACCCGTTGTGAACTGTACAACGGATGCACACAGTATACGTTATCAGAGTACGTTGTCTGTGCTACGTTATCAGAGTACGATGTCAGAGCACGTCCTTAGTGCCTTCCGAGCTACGTCCTCAGTGCATAACCGAGCTACGTCCTTAGTGCATAACCGAGCTACGATTGCCTACAGGTTCAGACTGTTTTGGCCATATCTTTTGACTCGTTCATCCGATTTTGACGATTTAACTTGCGTTGTGTTCATACTTCGAAAAGGAACATTTCTGACATTTCGAAATTTCTAATTTCTTTCTTATTTATTAATTATACCTCTTAAAAAGGCAAAATGACAACGAAAGTGTCATGTATTAAGCATGAAAAGGTCTGGGGCTCTACACCCATGGAAGGATGGAGGCCTCAATCTCCTGAATGCCTCAACTCCAGCTGTACAATGCACTGGAGCTACGGGCGGTGGAGTAGGTGCCGCCGATGATGGTATAGCCTGCCGAGCCACCAGTATGGCGAGTGTCTCAGCAATAGAGCCTAAGACCTGAGAGAGGTCCGGCTGCTCATCCTCATCTCTAGAAGAAGATAAAGCTCTGGTGTGTGGTCCACGACCCCGTGTGCCCAGCCTCATGACTAAAGTCCTGAGAACAACAGCACCACATGAGTCTCACTTGAAACCACAATTTATTTCAATGTCATTTCACAATAGTTCAATTTGTATTAGTTGTATAATACTAATATACATCACATCAAGTCATCAGAGTATTCATTACATTATACTTATACTTTAGTGTTCTAGCGTACCTAAGACTCGTACTTGGTTGGAACAACCATTTGACTAAGACTAAAGTTTAGTCTTACACTTGGATCAAGACTCTCTTCCGACTTACTTTCTTCCTAAATTGTTTCCTGACATATGCTCTCATTAATGCAATCAATCAGTGTACGTTTAAGCACCCATATGCTGATGTGTAGTCTCCACTACAATAGTTCGAGATAGAACTACATCTCAACTATTGAGAACATCTTAGCATTCTGACAGCCATATAAGTGAAGTGCCTAGCTTCACCCACAGCTGTGACTATATAAGGTATAAGGAACCGGAAAGTTATATCTACCTGTGATAATCTAATCACATAACTTTTCTATAATATATCCTATGCACCTTTATTGATATCTCATATCGTATAGATCATCTCATGATCATGGTCAATTACCCATAATGAATACACAATAGATTAAGAAGAAGCATTTATTAATCAAATTAATAAGGTTCTAACAATCTAAATGACTTTTCTGGGCATCATGTCCAACAATCTCCTACTTGCCCTGAAAGTCACTGTGCCATAGATTTCAATCCCATACTGTCTATGTGTGTTACAAAAACTTTATCTGATAAAGCCTTGGTCATCGGGTCTGCAACATTAAGTTGAGACCTAATCTTTGTAACCACTACATCTTGCCTGTCAATGATCTCACGAATGAGATGATACTTCCGCTCCACATGTTTCATACTTTTGTGGTTCCTAGGTTCTTTGCTATGGGCTACTGCACCGTTACTATCACAGAAGAGAGTGATAGGTCTGAGTGCTGAAGGAACATTTCCTAGCTCTTGCAAAAACCTTCTGAACCAGACTGCTTCTTTTGCTGCTTCTAAAGCTGCAATATATTCTGCTTCTCTAATGGAGTCAGCAATACTCTTCTGCTTTATGCTGCGTCAACTGACAGCAGCACCACCAGTGTAAACACATACCCAGATGTGGAAGCTCTATTGTCTGGATTAGATTGGAAATCAGAATCAGTATAACCCAATCCAACTAAATCTTCTGATTAAAAGGTAAGCACATAATCCCTAGTCCTTTTCAGGTACTTCATAATGTGCTTCACTGCAGTCCAATGATTAACACCTAGATTGCTTTTGAACTGACTAACAACTCCCACTGTATGACATATATCCAGTCTAGTACATAACATGGCATACATGTGTCGCGACCCAAAACCCACCCTAGGAGTTAGAGTGAGCTTTGGACGACTAATCATGACTTGCTTGACAACCAACCTGCAAAACCCACAGAGCATATACAATAGGGGACATAAATAGCGGAAACATACTCTAACATAGCACAGCGGAAGTCTAAACAAACCCCCATGTATATACGAATCCAAGTTTATACAAAGAAATCAAAACAAGAAAGTGCGGACAGACCCGCCAAAATACATGAATGTATATCTCTCATCTCACCCACAGCTAATCCACTCAGAATCTACAACCACCTACTGGTAACCCTCTACTGGAGTTCCTCCAAAGGCTCCTCGACGTACTCCTCTTCCACCCATGGACCAGGAGCACAAACATCAAATGGAGCAGCAGCTCCCTCAGAACCTGCCGACATAAGAAGTACGACTGAGCATGGAATACTCAGCGGGTACTAAATACTAACCAACAATTATAGCATAAAAATGGCAATACATAATCAGGAGCAATTCATATATGTCAAGCGGAAACAATTCATATCATACAAGGAAGTAAATCAATTTACAATCATGCTTGTATTTCGTAGAAAGCTGATAAATCCTCTTGAAAACATCGTGCACTTGACTTGACTTGAAATATCTTTTCGTACTTGAAAGCTTGTCTTGTCTATCTTGCTTGATTCTTGTATGTCGTGTCATGTCATGCATGCTTGCTTGTGATCATGTAACTTGTGAGATACACTTGTGAGATGCCTTGAGAGGGAAGGGAGACCCTTCTTAATGATATGTATGTACTTGCGAGGGAAGGGAGGCCCTTCATCATGATATCCACTTGTGAGTGAGGGGAGACCCCTCGTGAAATGTCGGTTCTTGTCTTCTTGTGAAAAGCGAGGTAAAAACATATCGTAGGATATGTCCCACCTCTAACCATGTTCTTGAAAACCTCGATAAATCATGTCATGCATGCCGTGCTCGTGGGAACCGTGTACATACTTGCATTAAATTTAAACATGACATTTGGGTAATTTCACAACACAGATAACATCAATGATTGAGCAATGTAATATTCATATCATTTAGGGAAAGCAAGAAACACACTATCATAGTCCCTAGCAATATTCATAATTTATTAGGCATGCTTTTACCAATTACAGCTCACTTTATTCACCTTGGCATTTCGTCAAATCATGGTGTGTTCATTATGGATTTACCCTACAACATGCTTTTCTAGATGGGTTTTACTCAAATCATACATGTATGTTCATTATTTGGAACAATGCCCTTTCCCATTTGTTCATCACACACAACCATTGGCATCCAGTCGCCCATTCCATCTCCATTCACCCTTTCACACCCATCCATCTCATAGCACATGTGTAAATAAAGGAAAATAAAGAGAAATGCAGGGAAAAGAGGAACTATAACTAGGAGGGTAGTAAAAAGTACCGACCTTGAAGAGATGAGGAAGAAATCCCTCTCCCAAACGACTGTAAGTTGCTGCCCTAGCTTGGAACACGAGTTCCACGAATGCTTGAATCGAAATCTTGAAGAAAACGGGCTTGAGGTTGATCTAGGGTTTCAAAACCCCTTGATTTCTCTCCAAAATGGAAACCCTAGGTTGGAATCGCCTTTTCCCTTTTCTCCTATTCTCTCAAACTCTCTAAGTGTCGAATGATGCCGTAAAGGCTCGGGTTAAACTCTTAAGGTAAGAGTGAACCGACCAAAAGACCATAATACCCTTACTGGGATTTCTACAATGACGCGAGGACCGTGAATAGTGCTGGACAAATTGTGTTGTGAACAGTGCCAAACACATTGTGCTGTGAACAGTGCTGAACACGTTGTACTGTGAATAGTGCCCACTCGTTGTGCGGTGAACAGTGCCAACTCGTTGTGCTGTGAATAGTGCCCACTCGTTGTGCTGTGAATAGTGCCCACTCGTTGTACGGTGAACAGTGCCAACTCGTTGTGCTGTGAATAGTTCCCACTCGTTGTGCGGTGAACAGTGCCAACTCATTGTGCTGTGAATAGTGCCCACTCGTTGTGCGGTGAACAGTGCTGAACACGTTGTCCGTTGTCTTATGTACAACGTGCCCGTTGTGCTGTACAACGTACCCGTTGTCTGTCGCACAACGCACCCGTTGTCTATGCATTGTCTGTGCCTTATCAGAGCACGTTGCTCGAGCTACGCCCTTAGTGCCTAACCAAGTGACGTCCTTAGCGCATAACCGAGCTACGTCCTTAGCGCATAACCGAGCTACGTCCTTAGCGCATAACCGAGCTACGATTTCCTACAGGTCCAGACTGTTTTGGCCATATCTTTTGACTCGTTCGTCCGATTTTGACGATTCAACTTGCGTTGTGTTCGTACTTCGAAAAGGAACATTTCTGACATTTCAAAATTTCCAAATTCTTCCTCATTTATTAATTATACCTCTTAAAAAGGCAAAATGACAACGAAAGTGTCATGTATTAAGCATGAAAAAGTCTGGGGCTCTACAACATGAGGCTCCCAACTACCGAAGCATAAGGGCACCTCTTCATCTGCTCGATCTCATCAGCTAATGTAGGGGTCATCTTTTTAAAAAAAGTGACACCATGTCTAAAAGGAATGAGTGTTGTCTTACAATCACTCATACTGTATTTAGACAATATCTTGTCTATATAGGAAGTTTGGCTCAATCCCAACATTCGGCATTTTCTATCTCTCAGAATCTTTATTCTGAGAATATATGTTGCCTCTCCCAAGTCTTTCATTGAGAAATGCTGAGAAAGCCATATCTTGACTGATGATGACATCCCTACATCATTCCGAATGAGTAGGATGTCATCTACATAAAGAATTAGGTATACTACCGCTCTCCCACTGTCCTTCTTGTATATACAAGATTCTTCCATATTCTTTTGGAATCCAAATTCTTTGATCGAAAGATCAAATCTTTGGTTCCAGCTTCTTGAAGCTTGTTTCAAACCATATATCGACTTGTTGAGCTTACATACCATGTTCTCTTGGTTAGGAGCAATGAAGCCCTCTGGTTGCTTCATATAGATGTTTTCATCTAACATTCCATTAAGGAAAGCAGTTTTGACATCCATTTGTCATATCTCATAGTCATGGTGTGCAGCTATAGCTAGCAATATCCGGATGGGTTTAAGCATAGCTATAGGTGAAAAGGTATCTTCATAATCAACTCCTTGAATTTGAGTATAACCTTTTGCAACAAGTCTAGCTTTATAGGTCTCCACGTTACCATCATCACACTTCTTCCTTTTGTAAATCAATTTGCATCCAATTCGCCTTATACCATCTGGTGGATCTACTAAAGACTAGACACCGTTGTCATACATGGAATCTATTTCAGCAGTCATGGCTTTATTCCATTGAGATGCATCTACATCCAATGTAGCTTCTTGATAAGTATTAGGATCTTTATCCTCATCATCAGGGGTAACTAGATAAACTTCATTATTGTAATATTGAAGTCTATCCGGTGGTCTTGAAACTCTTTCAGACCTTCTCAGTGGAACAAAATTAGGAGAAATTAAAGTGGAAGGATTAGGTTCAGTTTGGATACTGGCTGTGTCGTCTTTCATCTCATGAAATTCAACTTTCTTAAGGAGATCCATTTCTTCCTCCAAGAAAGTGGCATGAAGCCGAGCAACTATTGTTTGGTCTGCCTTGGAGTAGAAATAGAAACCCTTAGTTTCTTTTAGATATCCTACAAAATTCCATTTCTCTGTCCTAGATTCCAATTTAGTGGGTTCGAGTTTGCGAACATGCGTAGGACAACTCCATACCCTTAGATGTTGTAAACTAGGTTTTCGCCCAGTCCACAATTCATGGCAACTTGTATAGCATATCCCCAAAGATGTGAAGGAACATCGGCATGGCTCATCATAGAGCGAACCATATCTAATAAGGTCTAGTTTCTTCTTTCAGAAACTCCATTTTGTTGAGGAGAGGCAGGACTTGTCCATTGCGAGATAATCCCATTATCCTTTAAGTAATCCATAAACTCGTTGGTGAGGTATTCACCACCTCGATCTGATCAAAGTTTCTTTTTGGTTTTGTCAGTTTGATTCTTAACTTCTAATCTGAATTCTTTGAAATTTTCAAAGGTGTCAGATTTGTGTTGCATCAAATAGACATATCCATATCTGGAATAGTCATCGGTAAATGTGGCAAAATACCGGTATTGACCTCGTGCAACAATATTAAATGGCCCACATACATCACTATGTATTAGTCTTAACTTTTCTTCGGTTCTTCCTACCATTTTAGGGTAAGGCTTCTTGGTCATCTTCCCTTCGAGACAAGACTCGCATGTAGGGAGTGGTTCTACCTTGAGGAAGTCAAGGGGACCATCTTTTACTAACCTCTTGATCCTAATGTGACCAAGTCTCTTGTGCCAAAGATAAGTAGACTCAGTGCAATATCTCTTCATTCTAGACATTCTAGATTATGAGACATTGTCACTTTACAGACATTCATTATTTACCAATGGAAATATCAAATAAAGACCATTAATTAGATTATCAGTTATCAAGACCATTCCATCTTTCTTAATTTCAACAATTGAATTAAAATTGATAGAGAATCCATAAAATAAGAGTCTAGATACTGAAATCAAATTTCGATGTGAAGGCACGTAAAAGCAATCTTCTAAAATTAATGTCTTTCCATTAGGTAAATAAAGAGTAAACAAGCTGATTGACTTCACTGCAACATTTGCACCGGAGCCAACTTTAAGCTTCTGCTCCTGTTTGGTCGGCTTTCTGGTTTCCTTGAACCCTGCAAAGAATTGTAAACGTGTACAGTGGATCCAGAATCCACGCA
Source organism: Tetracentron sinense (assembly GCA_015143295.1). Lineage (NCBI taxonomy): Eukaryota > Viridiplantae > Streptophyta > Magnoliopsida > Trochodendrales > Trochodendraceae > Tetracentron > Tetracentron sinense. Next base: position 13,129,251 of record CM026553.1, on the reverse strand, counting down.
CCATGAGTTAGGAGGACCGTCCAGAAAGTTAGACTCAACAGTAAGATGTACTTCAAAGTATCTCATACCTTGAGTACTTCCGCTATCCTTCTTAAGAGTTGCGAGGTAAGTCCTGCAATTCCTCTTCCAGTGGCCTATTTTAGCACAGTGGAAACACTTTCCCTTGCCTTTGTTTTCCTTGCCAGCTATCCCTGAAGAACCTTTGGCAACTCTTGCCTTACCCCAGCTGTCTTTCAACTTTCCTTTACCATTATTTCTCTTCCTTTTCTTTTCAGACATCATCACAGGCATAGGTCTTTCAACAAACATGATTTCGCCATCAATATCTTTTATGATCTCATCTTCTACAGCTATCAGTAAGTCCAACAACCCACTTAGAGTCATCTCTAACTTGTTTATACTGTAATTCACTACAAACAAGTTGAATGACCGAGGGAGTGACTGTAAAATAGTATTGATTTTGGTGATATGATCCATCTCTCCACTGTACATCTCCAATTCTTTAATAAAACCCATCATCTTCATGATGTGTTCTCTGACTGAAGTTCCCTCTTTCATCTCGATGGTCAGAAGAGACCTTAACGCTGTTTGTTTGGTAGACTTATTCTCTTCACCAAACATTTCATGTAGGTGATGCAATATGTCTGAAGTATTATCCATATGATTATGATGGTTATACAATATAGTGGATAATGATGCTAACACCCAATTTCTTACTGTCTGATTGGAACGATTCCATAAATCAGCTTCAGCTAACAGATCTGGTGTTGAATCCGGGAGAACCTCAGGTTTAGGAGTTGTAAGACACAGGGTAAGCTTTTCAGCAGAGAGAACCAGGTATATCCTAAATTCCCAGTCTACATAGTTAGTTTCTACTAACTTTTCATCACAAAGAATTTCAGTTAATGGGTGTAGGCCTGTCATGATCTAAAAAAATGACAAATAAGACAGTATTAGGGATCTATTGTATTAATTAATACCAATTAGATTATGGGTTTGTTTCTAATGGTATTGCCAATTTGGGAAGAATTAATTGGCATCGAAAACCTAGACACTGGCTTAATGTGATCCTGCCTTTGGGCACATCATCACATCGCCTTGAATAGGTAGATAGAAACTATCTTCTCCAATTTCACAGATCTCATCTTGTGAATTCTGGAGTATTCGATCTACTGTCTGATCTATAAGGGATGTTATACTCATGTTTTGGCATTATTGTATAATATTTCTTATTCATGTGCCCACCTACCATGAACCTAATAAACCCCTAATAAAAGCTCACGCTTTGGCGTTATTGCTCCCACTATTTGCTTATTCAGTTTTCACCATGTTCACTCATAGGTGAGAGGAATTGGACCCAGCTTTGGCCTATCAGCTTACTCACACTCCCCACTATAGGATCACATAGTGTATGGTAGAAGATCATAATACTTAGGGACTTGTCCCCAGTCTTATATACACATGATATATCAAGAGCAATTATTTCAACAGAATAATTAAACATATAAACAGATATCATCTCATGATAAATAAACAGCAGTTATCATCTTATGATAATAACACATTAGTATACAAGATTAATCGTTATGGGTCAATAAATTAAAATGCATGGATGCAAGGGAATGTGATAAGAACAAAGGTAGCTCGCAAACTCCTTCACGATCCCTTCCTTTATCATCTTATCTAGATCACATCGCAACATCCTCCTTCGAAGCATGTCCACCATTGCATTAAATAGAATTTAAATAGCATTAGGGAAATCAGTATTCTATTCGCCCTTTTCAGGAAAACCGAATGAATTTGCCCTTTACAGATTGCCAAAACCTACTACATATTAATCTCTAGTATGAATGCATGAATGATAAACAATTTATCATATATTATGACCCATAACTAAAATCTCATATAAAAAAGATGCTACATGGTGATGGAGTACTTTTTCTTATTTTTAAAAGGATTTAAAATTTGATAACAATTATCAAATCGCCCGATTAAAATCTATATCTTATATAGATGAAACCCCAGAAAAAATAAAACAATTATATTTTCCATAAAACAATTTTCATAATCAAATAATGCAATTTAGGAAAAAATTTGAAAGCCTCTTGGAAAATTAATTTAGAAAACTCTTTTTCCCGCTTTAAATTTTTGACTCAAGTTTTAACTCTCAAAAAGATTGATTTTGGAAAAACTTTCTTCACGAAAGTTGTAGATCGTTTCGACGGCTTCGAAACGATGTACTGACAAACCTAAATCAGACTTACGGTCATAAAGTTATGGCCAAAATACCGAAATTGTATCGATTCATCTAATCAAATACAAATCCAAAAATCCATGAATCAATTTAAATCGAAATAAGGTTTAATCTCCAAGAACGCTTAAGCAAGGGTGTCAAACACCATGGGATTTATTAATTAATGATCAAAGCATTTAAAAGGAGTTTCAAAATAAAATCTTTGTTTTGAATTTAATTATATCACATATAATACTAGTTTTTAAAATTTATTTAATTATCAAATCTCATTCAATAATATAATAAATATTTATTTATTCATCTTATGAACAAATAAAATAATAAAAACTACGAGCAATATTAAATAGATCTAAATTAATTCATCTCATGAATTAAATCATCCATTTAATTACCTTATCAAAATAAACAAAAAAATATTCCAACCATGGGCTTTGATACCAATTGAAGGGGGATCCGGATAAAAATTTATACGGAAACTGGATCCCCTAGATCTTAACACCATAAAAAAACATCAAAATTATCTAAGAGTTTTAGTCATATCACCTTGGTGAATGTTTTTCACCGATGAAACTTAATCCACTCGAACCGTCAGAACTCTTTGTAGAGATTTCTCCGAAAAAATACTAGAAGCTCGATCCTTGTTTTTCGCTATCCCCACGAAGCTTTAGAATCTCCTTTGGAATTATAGAAGCAAGAGGAAAAAAATGGATCAATGGTGTAGACCTTCTAAACAATAATACTAAGGTTCAAAACCCTAGATTTGCAAAACCCAACTAGCACCACCAATATAGCTCACGAAAATCCCTAGAGGTCTCCCCTAGGGCTCATGGTTTGGAGAGAGAGAGGAGAGGAGAGAAAAAATTCTGGAGAATTCTACTTAATGGTCTAGGGTGTTGGGGTATTTATAGACTAGGAACTTATCCTAATCCTACTCCAACTTGATCTTATCTAGTAGGATTTATTAATTAACAATAACTCATATTATTAATTAAATAAACTCCTACTTAATCTATAACTACTTTAGTTATAGTAATCCTATTAATTAAAGAGTCCCTATTATAAGAGGATTCCTTAATTAAAAGGGATAAGTCAACATCCTACACCAAAGTAAAAAACCTAGTCAAACTATGAATCCACAAGGGGGGCGTGCACTTCTATGAGGCGTGGGATTTGAGGAGTTAAAACTCCTTATTGTAATCTAATAACAATAACATCTTAATCCTAATTGCAATCCAACACTTGGATTTTAATTCCATAATAAAAGGAATTATATTTCAATAATTATTCAATCAAACAAATCCTAATCCAATTAGGATTCCTCAAATGGGCGCCCCACCCTAGGGTTTAAACCCATGGGCTTTGGCCCATATTAAAGGTCCATTTTAATGGGTTTATGGATATGGGTCAAACACATTTGCCCTTTAATTATGTTAATCAAATAATCACTAAAATAATCCCTTAATTTAAATTAACAATTAATTTAAACAATAGATTAACTATTAATCTATTTAATTAAATGATTAACTTTTAATCACTTAAAATAATCGATTAACTTTTAATCAATTATTGAGCTTGTATTTCTTATGTGAGCACCTGCACAGATTGCTCTGGGACATTCTTACCCTGGCTTATCAAATGTTATCCCATTGACCCTAAACGGGAATTACATCAAATTGCAAGTGACGTGAGATATCCATGCTGCAATTGAATCCCAGTGTATGAACATTAACCATTACAGATCCCGCCACATGAACTTTTAAATTCGATTTATCCTTTCAAATACATTATCCCTAATGGGCCTTCGAGATTGACATACTATCTAACCCATAGCCCATTGCAAATCATCCGGGTTTCCAAGACTTATGATTAAGCTATGAGAAACAATGTCTCATGAAAAACATTTTGAAAAAATCCTTTTATAAGTATAATAATTTTTAATAAAAGTATATTTCAAAACTTATTTTGTTTTCAAAATCACATGCGCAGGATTTAAACTTAATCAACTGTCTTACCCGGAACTTGGATAATCTCTCAAATTAATGAGCATGGATTTCTTGTTTGAAATTCATCATGACTCGAACAACTTTCTAACTATCCAACTATCATTGTATTGTATTCCCTAAGTTTGAAAATACGTTGGTGGAATCAAAACAGTCAGATCACTGCCCAGTCATAGATGAACTCATCAGATCTAAGGATCATCGAAACCGTTCAACGTAAATGATAGACCAACTATCTGATAGTATGTTTATGCAAGAGGTCTCTCATTAATGCAATCAATCAGTGTACGTTTAAGCACCCATATGCTGATACGTAGTCTCCACTACAATAGTTCGAGATAGAACTACATCTCAACTATTGAGAACATCTTAGCATTCTGGCAGCCATATAAGTGAAGTGCCCAGCTTCACCCACAACTGTGACTATATAAGGTATAAGGAACCGGAAATTTATATCTACCTGTGATAATCTAATCACATAACTTTCCTACAATATGTCCTATGGACCTTTATTGATATCTTATATCGTATAGATCATCTCATGATCATGGTCAATTACCCATAATGAATACACAATAGATTAAGAAGAAGCATTTATTAATCAAATTAATAAGGTTCTAACAATCTAAATGAATTTTCTGGGCATCATGTCCAACAAAAGCTCCGGCCTTAGATGAGTCAGTTGGAACAGATGAGCCAGCGCAACACCGAGTCGTTCTTCGAATATGCCACCCAATGGAGGGAGATAACAGTAAATATCCTTACTCCAATTCCCAAGGAAGAGTTAGCAAGCATGTTCATGGGCACCCTGAAGCAGTCCTACTTCACTGTGATGGTAACTCTACCAATATTAGACTTTGACACCATTGTCAAAACAGGTGCCTAAATCGAGACAGTCATCAAGAATGGTGCCATCCACTCTAATTTAGGGTTTGCTCCCCCTAGAATGATAGCTTCAGTCAACAGGAACAACGGTCCCAGACACCAAAAAAAAAAAAGATGTGCAAATGGTGGCTTCGGTAGCACCAATCAGATTGCCGACTCCAACCGCTCAGTAACAGCCAATATCCGGAAACACCTGGCCAACCTGACCAAACCAGGGGCAAAGTCATCAACATGACAAAGACCCCCAGAAATTTCACCCCTCTTCCCTACACTCTTAGCCAGTTGTTAGAATTTCTAACCAAGCAGGTCTTCTTACCTTAAGAGGCCTTACTCCTCTCTTACCCCTTAATAAATGAAATAAGAACTACGAAACTGATCACCATTGCGCCTTTCATCAAGGCCCAGGCCATGCTATTGACTATTGCATCGGCCTAAAGTGCACTATCCAAGATGTCTTGGATGATGGAAAGGTTGAACTGGCCCCTGGGAACACCAGCATCAACCAGAAACCACTGCCCCCTTACTACAGTCAAGTGAATTTTATTAAGTGGGAAGAGCCCATGGTAGGGCAGTCAAGATCTAGCGCACATGCAATGGATGGCGGCATAATCAGACCTTCCTACC